>JAXIVJ010007441.1:0-45000 GCA_036785665.1 Chirona hameri | reverse complement strand
CTGGCACGTAGTCTCTGATCACGACGCCTCGCTAATATCCGCTCAGCCGCCCGGGCGGCGTGGCGGCCCCTTGCCAGAGACTGTATTTGGCGTCAGGCGGAACCAGAACGCCAGCTGCTTTCGTACGATTTCTCGTGAAATGCAAAGAGAAGCTTACTTCTTTCTCCACATATATCCATCAGTTGTCCAAACGAAAATCATATTCATAGTTTTGAGCTTAAGATGCACCGTATGGTTGAATTTCAAGACAACTTTCAAGGTGACCTATTCCCTTTAAATTCCAAGCATTTCGGTTCCTCCAGTGCAGTCTGTAAGTAACGCTGTTAACCATATTTAACTGACAAACGCTCGGGACACATGCCGGTATTCGTTTGCAACAGGGTTACTTACCGGACCTGACACTTCTGGCCACCACCTGTCCTGCCACCAGCTGCTCTCGCGAGAAGAGGGTGACGGCTGACCCGGGGTCAGAGATCAGGCTGACCTGACCGCAGGCGGCGGCTGAGAGCGAGAACACCAGACGGTCCGGCGGCCGGTCGGCGTCCACAGCGTCTGTGGCGGAACACACAGAGAGCCAGAGGGAGACGGACGAGGACCAAGTTAGACGCCAACTTCGCTAATGCTCCGCACGGCGGCCAACTTCAGACAAAACGACGCTCAAAAGCCGGAAACCTGTCACCGGGTGTGAACAGCTTTAGGAAAACAGTCCACGCCTCCAAGTCGGCTACTCTACCGTCCCGAGGGGCCACCGCCGTGTGGCGCTGACGCACGGCCAACAGTTACCCACGATAAAACTCGCTGAACTTTGATTCGACGACGTCCTAACTCTCCGGACGCCCATACTTCTGGCTTGAACAGATGCAATTCCAGTGTAAAGGATGTGACATGGCGCTTTTCTGCGATAGAATACGATTATAATATCACGATCTCGTAGCTTTTGGCCAACAGTTACCCACGGCCAACAGTTACCCACGATAAAACTCGCTGAACTTTGATTCGACGACGTCCTAACTCTCCGGACGCCCATACTTCTGGCTTGAACAGATGCAAGTCCAGTGTAAAGGATGTGACATGGCGCTTTTCTGCGATAGAATACGATTATAATATCACGATCTCGTAGCTTTTGGCGCGGTCTTAAAGGGAATGTTTCGACTTTCTGAAATTTGTCAAATATACGCTGGTTGTAGTCGAAAATATAAAGTAAGCACTGCTGAACACGATGGTGATATTTTTTATCTCTCTAAAAGTCACCTAACAATATATACAAATTAAGTTTGTTTTATGATGACGTCATTATTGAGCTATAGAGAAAACTTTACGCTGCCAAACATATGGCACAATTGTTTCAGACAATTCTGGCAACTTAAATACAAACATTGTGGAACTGTGTCTTCTGCCGCACAGAACACAATGACGAGTGCAAGGCATTGCGATAGCTCAACATGTTTTTTTTTTTTAAATCCATAACTGAGACTTCAAACAACGCGAAAAACTTCAACTTGGACCGCAACCTAGCGCGTTGGCCGTTGTTTACATCGTACTCGCCAAGGTTCGAGAAATACAGGCCATCTGACTCCAGGACCAACAATCTTGAAGTGGCTATCTGCCAATCAGCGGCGGGATTACCATAGACCCAATTTTGCAAATCATAAATTAAATTGCTTAAAAACGGATAAGTTTTAAGGAGAATGACCTTAATAATTTAGACATTTCTATAACAGCCAAAGATAACGACTATCTCAGTTCAAAGCCAATACAAAGGTGAAACATTCCCTTTAAGATGATTCAAACGATTTAGTAGTTGTATTTGGGACCGTCACTTGCTTCAAGCTGAGTTCTTCGGTTACCGTGGCCGGTGTAAGCACTCACAGATTCCGCAAACACTTCTGTTCTCCCACGATAACTTGTCTTAAAGTGTGATATACTTCTGCGTTAATCCTGCCAAACAAATGAATATAACACACAGTGCACATCGTGCCTGAACCAGTGCTCGTTACGGGCCCACCAACCCCCCACCCCGGCCCAGCCCGGGCCCATGATCACCAAGCCCAGGCTCGGACCAGGCCCGGTCAAATTCATAATATTGAGGCCCAGGTCCGGTCTGGCCCGTTCAGATAATTATTTTCACAAAATTTGCAATCATTATCCTAGCATATTTAATTGTATACTATAAATGTGAAACAACGAACCAACGCGTGTTGATGCACTATTAAATCAATATTTATTATGGTAAGCTGAATATCACTTACCTGTGTGTTGCTGTGGAAGTGAACTGCTGGTTAGAATATTGTAAAGGTCTGACCTGAGCTTGCGCGCATTACTTCAACTCTCTCAGCCCAGGCCCGTCCTAGAGCCCGGTGATTTCCTTAAAGTTGAGGCCCGGCCCATGGCCCATAGGGCCAGCCCGGCCCGTGGCGAACTGTGGTCGGAACTATCCAGTGCTTGGAGCGCTGCCTCATTCACTCTACACCGAGCTTTCCTGGTCAGCGGGGTATGAACATTTCTCTTACGACTCATCATACGGCGCGAGGCGTGGCTCCACCGACTCATCATACAGCGCGAGGCGTGGCTCCACCGACTCATCATACTGCGCGAGGCGTGGCTCCACCGACTCATCATACGGCGCGAGGCGTGGCTCCACCGACTCATCATACGGCGCGAGACGTGGCTCCACCGACTCATCATACGGCGCGAGGCGTGGATCCACAGACTCATCATACTGCGCGAGGCGTGGCTCCACCGACTTATCATACGGTGCGAGGCGTGGCTCCACCGACTCATCATACGGCGCGAAACGTGGCTCCACCGACTCATCATACGGCGCGAGGCGTGGCTCCACCGACTCATCATACGGCACGAGGCGTGGCTCCATCGACTCATCATACGGCACGAGGCGTGGCTCCACCGACTCATCATACGGCGCGAGGCGTGGCTCCACCGACTCATCATACGGCGCGAGGCGTGGCTCCACCGACTCATCATACGGCGCGAGGCGTGGCTCCACCGACTCATCATACGGCGCGAGGCGTGGCTCCACCGACTCATCATACGGTGCAAGGCGTGGCTCCACCGACTCATCATACTGCGCGAGGCGTGGCTCCACCGACTCATCATACGGCACGAGGCGTGGCTCCACCGACTCATCATACGGCACGAGGCGTGGCTCCACCGACTCATCATACTGCGCGAGGCGTGGCTCCACCGGGCGTGTTCGTCTCTCCCGCCCACCACACGGTGTGAGGACGTGCTCGTCCTTCTCCCGCCCACCACACGGTGCGAGGGCGTGCTCGTTCTTCTCCCGCCCACCACACGGTGTGAGAACGTGCTCGTCCTTCTCCCGCCCACCAGACAGTGTGCGGACGTGACCCGTCCCCTGTCACTAACAAGTCCGGTCGGCGCGCTCCGGTTTGTTTAGTGGCATCCTCAGGACGGCATGAGGTCGTCCCCGGCCGTCGCTTATGAGGTTGCTTGCCGGCGTGCCATTACCGACTGATGACGCCCGGTCGTGACCGGCACGGGTTCGGGAATGCAGGACCTGACCCAATCATCACGGAGCTCTGACAATCATCTCCAGTAGCCAGCACCGAGTCTGCTGCGGCTCGGCCAGGCCTTAACCCGTCATCGCCATTGACGGGGGGGGGGGGCGTTTAACACCCTCCCCCCCTGACGATTTTTTGCAATAGCTGAAAAACTAATAGCGTTATCAACGTGAAACTTCGGGTACCTTCTTATACATCATTTCTACGTCTTGTGTGCGAAAATGAAGAAATTTCCCCGATTTGTTTTTCTCGAGTTATAGCGACTTTAGTGACGTCACTACACACGAGTTTTACACCAAAATCAGCTAAACCTTGCCAGGCCTTACAAATGCCACATTTGAAGTAAAATGAAATCTAAAAACGCCAAAAGATAGCAAATTGCAACCGCTTCAAACTGGCTATCTAAGATTTTTGGAAATTTTAGTTTTTGAACACCAAAAACTAAAAAAAACGTTTCGGGAGGGGGGAATTATTACAAAATCAAAATGTTCTACACAATTTTAAAAAAAACGGAAGATATATCAGAGAACCATACATAGGCAACTACCATGACACATTTTAAACTGATATCTCCATTTTTTGCTGACTTATAACATCTAAAGTATGGGTAACTCATGACGTCATATTTTCTAATTGCGTTTTTTTTGCTTTGATTGACTAGATACAGATACATAAATGCTACCACTGTATTTCTGAGATAAAACTGGTCTAGCAACATGCCTTTTTTGTTTAGATTTAACAATTTAAAACTTTTACCTTCGGTGACCTGATTTTTTTTAATAAATAAAATTAGTCCGAATGTTTTTGAATGGATGGATTTCCGAGGCCAGACCCCGCGCTAAGCATAGCTTGTTGCGCAGGTCCTGACCTCACCACCCGATCAAGCAATTCCTGGCGTCCGGCAGAATTTAGAAGCGAAGGTTTTACGTGCCCGACATACCTGGACACTGTCCGCCCCGCCTTCTGACGTCACCTGACCTTGAGTTGCGACCGCTGCCACCACCGGCCACAGGCCATTCCAGTCAGGGGCAAACAGCGAGTGCCGAAGCGACTCGAACCCGGGCTGCCACTACCGGGTGAGGTCAGAAGTCCGGCGCTCTCCCAACTGAGCTACAGGGGCGGACTTTGAACTTGACCTGAAATTGGCATTTACTTCACGTACATGAAGTCAGGTGGTACAATGACTATCACTATCGAATTATACGTGGAAAATAACTCATACAACATGTGTTACATGACTTTCGTAGATATTTTGAGCATAGTGACCTTTTCTAACCTGACCTTGACCTTGACCTTGTCAAACAATCTCACTTTAGCTCATGCGGGATATGTATCATATCTTTAGCAGCACTTTGGGTGAAACTGGTCGCAATCGAAGGCTTTGGATGGAAAGTATGATCCATAAACTCAAATACGCCAATTTTGACCTTTGACCTGACCGTGACCTGACATTTGACCTCACTTTGACATTTTAGCATGCTTTATATTTTTCTCATTGATATCTTTCGATCGCCGCCTTGCGCGTCTCGCTGCGATCATTGGTTCGGAAGATAACCAGGGGGCGTTTAACGCCCTCCCCCCCTCCCCCCCCACCAGTCAATAGCGTTCTGCTGAGACCCCAGTCAATCCCGGATTAACACCATGAGCCCCTTTAAATTGTCTAACTACATTTTAGATGATCTACTTCAACACTACGAGGTCGTCAGCATTTTGGAGTTGACGTTCTAGGAGCATATAGCAAATACCTGGTTTGGTGTCATATTTTGTAATATCCCTCTGGAAAGGTAAAGTTTGCTGGCTGATCAGGCCCTCATTTTATTTTATTTTATTTTATTTATTTGACATCATCGCAGGGGGTATGAACTATTTATGGACGAAGTCACGCAGATAAAACCACACGCATGGACATACTTAAAAGATCAAATTATATCCCTTCACCCATAACCAATATAAAACATCACCTAAAAGACCATCTATGTATAATAAAAAGCGATGGTTAAAAGCTGTTGAATGGCACATATGGATAACAAATATACAAATACAATAAGGAATATTGGATGAAATGGTAAAGATAAAAATAACAAAAATGAAGACAAAAATAAAAATTAAAACGATCTTAAAATTTAATCGAAATAAAAAAGTAACCATAGTTACACACAGCCATACCTATCACATTTCGACACCGGTGACAAATCAAAAGGTACATAGCGCGCATAGTCTACCTACTTACAATGAAGTGACATATGACCTTACTTTGCCACGGAATGATGAGAGAATGTCTGAGAACAGGTCCACTGTGGAACCTGTAAACATCTACGAGCCTATTAGCCAGCCTGGGCAGTCTCACAAAAATACCCTCTCTCACAGTGGACACCCTGGCATATGGAATGCTGAACATGGTTCGAGACTGTTGTCTTGTGGCGCAGCAGGGTGCATTGAGTGAGAATGACTGTAATACAAATGATGAACGGACATTTCCGGTGAAAACGTTACGCAGAAACATGACATCGTGTTGAGTTATACGCACCGAGACAGACACTAGACAGACACTAGGCTAAAATGTTTCAGTAAGTCACAATGCAAAAGCGACGACGATTGAGAGCGCACCTGAGCGTTGAGCCACCTCCAAAATATATGTTCTATCCTTTCAAATCGAATTGCATGGGATGAAGCGGCGCCTCCCCAAATCACGCTACAGTACTCCAAGTTGGAGCGAACGTGCGCACAGTACGAAGCGATGACGCATCGATCATTGATGTATCCTCTGGGGTTGGCTTTTTGGAATGACCGAATGAGTACACCGAGAGGCGAGAGCTCTGTTTGTTTTGTTCACTGAACTATCTACATGTGGTGCAAATGTAAGCTTTGTATCAATTATAACTCCAAGATCATGCAATTTTGCTCATGAAATATTGCTCATGCCCGTTTATAATAGCACACCAACTTGCTTGATAATTCAGTAGCCTTTTTAGTTTTTGGTAGGCTAAAATGTACACTTGTTCAGTGATGTTGGTATAGAAGTAAAATTTACTGCAATAATTAAACCGCCGTATTCACGAAATACATTTCAACGGAAGCTATAGTGCCCTGATTTCAACGCTAAGTTTCCACTGTTGTCTACAATAGCACATGCTATATTTGTATACAATGGCAGTGTAGGTCTGTAGTGTCCTGGCTCGGACACACTACTACACCTTTGATGCGTTCCGTAATCTCTTAACTTCGAAACCCGCGCCCCGATCGCATTCCTCGCCCTTACTGGCCGCAGCCCTCACCGTACGTCCACACGCCACGATCACTGTCTCGGAAGAGGTTTATTCCAATAGAGGAGCACGCATAATCAGGTTTGTACTGAACACCTTGGATGGAAATAATTCATAATCGAGACCGGAACTAATATCACGCTTCCGTAGTTAGAGTATGGATTTTAACCCTCGCCTTACGGAGGGGGGGGGCTAACAGCCCCCCCCCCCCCCTGAGGTTTTTCTTGAATAACATTTTACACATGCGGCGGATCTTGCTGAAATTTTTGGTAGCTGAGTTTACAACAATTATACGTATGCTGTAAAAAAAAATATTGAAATTGGTTAAGTAGTTTGGGAGATAATCATGTTTTGAAGACGTCATGTTGGTAAAAAGAAAATGAAGATTATTTGAAAATCGTAGAAAACAGAGTTTTAAAGCAAATTGCAAACGCAATTCACCAAAGATACAAAATGACATTTTCTTTAAAATGTCAATCTCTAATTTTCAAAATTTTGGGTTTTTGACCCCTATTTTTTTTTTTAATCCCCACAAAGTCAAAAGTTTCAAAGATATTTGAAAAACCGGAATACATGTGAGAGATCTGAGTATGAACAATGCCCATACCAAATTTCAAAGCAATATCTTCATTTTGACTGAGTGATGGCTCCTTAAGTGTAAGAAACTTATGACGTCATTTTTTTAATACTCTTTTTTTACTTTTTTGACAAGATATGAACAAATAATTACCTTTTCTGTATTTCTGAGCCAAAACTGGTCTAGGAACATGCCTTTTTGTTTACATTTATCAATTTCTAATTTTGAGGTTTTCTGAAGAGCAAAATCGCTGTTCTGGACGTGGTAAATCCGAAGTCATTCACTTGACCTGGAAGGTCACCCGTTGACTTGAAACTTAAAAATCACATACTGTTAGATTTTTCTCATGACAAGTAACATGCTGGTTCTTACCGCATTGCTCTACGTTGCTTGGTTTGGAAGTTAACAGCCTGTCAGGCCTGTCAGCCCCCCCCCCCCCCTGTAGGGCGAAGGTGAAAAAAGCTCCCGTAGGGCGAGGGTTAAGTACCTCAGTAAAATCCATAACCTTCTGGGTCACAACCGTATTATACCAATAATAACTGAAGATGTAACTAACCACTTACATCCGGGAACTTTACTACGCACTATCCCGATAGGCGACACATGTGTTTTTTTGGCACTCTTTCTGGCGCGCTCTGTTCTGTTAGCATTGGGAACAGTATCGGCAGTGATGGACACTACAAGTTCCAACATAAACTGATGAACATGACAGCACAAGAGCCCACTAAGCTCTCCGTGTTGGAAATGTAATTATAGAGCCCATCAGCATTGCTGAAATGTAATTATACAGCCCATCAACATTGCAAATAGCATTCGGTGCCGGGTTAAATGACCCATTGTCTGTCTGAAACTGACAATTGGTTGATAACATGGCCTAAATTTGACAGCTTTCAACACATTTACACCCGGCGATCTGACAAAGTGGTTTTGATTTACATATTGCGACGACTGCTCGACCAAAGTTACGAGCTCACCCTCCGTGTCATATAAACAATGGTCGCGTGGATACAAATGTATATTGTAAATCCACATTTACGGGCTTCACATAATGGCCTAAATCTGCTGAACTGGGCTGGAAAATGAACGCGCGTAAGTTCTCCACTGCTATATCGTAGCCTCGCTTACACTGTCCTCTGACAAGAGATTCTGTCCTGGTTTGAACGCGCGTAAGTTCACTGCTATATCGTAGCCTCGCTTACAGTGTCCTCTGACAAGAGATTCTGTCCTGGTTTGAACGCGCGTAAGTTCACTGCTATATCGTAGCCTCGCTTACACTGTCCTCTGACAAGAGATTCTGTCCTGGTTTGAACGCGCGTAAGTTCACTGCTATATCGTAGCCTCGCTTACACTGTCCTCTGACAAGAGATTCTGTCCTGGTTTGAACGCGCGTAAGTTCACTGCTATATCGTAGCCTCGCTTACAGTGTCCTCTGACAAGAGATTCTGTCCTGGTTTGAACGCGCGTAAGTTCACTGCTATATCGTAGCCTCGCTTACAGTGTCCTCTGACAAGAGATTCTGTCCTGGTTTGTACGCGCGTAAGTTCACTGCTATATCGTAGCCTCGCTTACACTGTCCTCTGACAAGAGATTCTGTCCTGGTTTGAACGCGCGTAAGTTCACTGCTATATCGTAGCCTCGCTTACAGTGTCCTCTGACAAGAGATTCTGTCCTGGTTTGAACGCGCGTAAGTTCACTGCTATATCGTAGCCTCGCTTACACTGTCCTCTGACAAGAGATTCTGTCCTGGTTTTAACGCGCGTAAGTTCTCCACTGCTATATCGTAGCCTCGCTTACAGTGTTCTCTGACAAGAGATTCTGTCCTGGTTTGAACGCGCGTAAGTTCACTGCTATATCGTAGCCTCGCTTACACTGTCCTCTGACAAGAGATTCTGTCCTGGTTTGAACGCGCGTAAGTTCACTGCTATATCGTAGCCTCGCTTACAGTGTCCTCTGACAAGAGATTCTGTCCTGGTTTGAACGCGCGTAAGTTCACTGCTATATCGTAGCCTCGCTTACACTGTCCTCTGACAAGAGATTCTGTCCTGGTTTGAACGCGCGTAAGTTCACTGCTATATCGTAGCCTCGCTTACACTGTCCTCTGACAAGAGATTCTGTCCTGGTTTGAACGCGCGTAAGTTCACTGCTATATCGTAGCCTCGCTTACAGTGTCCTCTGACAAGAGATTCTGTCCTGGTTTGAACGCGCGTAAGTTCACTGCTATATCGTAGCCTCGCTTACAGTGTCCTCTGACAAGAGATTCTGTCCTGGTTTGAACGCGCGTAAGTTCACTGCTATATCGTAGCCTCGCTTACAGTGTCCTCTGACAAGAGATTCTGTCCTGGTTTGAACGCGCGTAAGTTCACTGCTATATCGTAGCCTCGCTTACACTGTCCTCTGACAAGAGATTCTGTCCTGGTTTGCTGAGAGGATCAATAGCAGAAAAGATTATTGTGCCCAAATTCTTATGGTGAATTTGCTTTGTACGATCGGAAATATAGGCGGACGCAAAATTGTATAGGTATTAATTTTGTATATAATTAATTTGGTATTAATTAATTAACGTGCGCCTCTGCAAAAACAATGGCGCACCTCTACGGGTCGAACGGGGGGCGACACCGGTCCCAGACTCGCAGGTTATATGCAGATCACCCCGGTCCAGACGCATTTGGGGTTGCCGAACCCGAGGGGTGTACGATGCACCCCTTAGGGGGTGCACCCCCTAGGTTAATTTCAGCAAGCCCTTTAACTTTCCCATGTTTTACTTGTTCACTTTTTGCTTTTCATTAGCTCGAGGATTTCTTAATATTTGAGTATTATACAAATACCACAGGGCTCCGCAAAGGATCCAATGCATCAAATGTGTATGCTTCGTGAGAAGAGTTTTGTGACATGATAGGTCACGAAACTGTTGAGCTCAACAGGTTTGCACTTGTTGAGTGCAACTGTTGAGGTTGCACTTGAGCTCAACAGTCAAATAATTCAGCTAAACCCATGCAAAATGACATCTTAAAGAGAATGTTTCACCTTTCTGAAAATTGTCAAATATACGCTGGTTGTAGTCGAAAATATGAAGCAAGTGCTGCTGAAAACGCTGGTGATAGTTTTATCTCTCAAAAAGTCACTTAACTTTTTTTAAATTAAGTTTATAAATTTGGGATGGTGACGTCATTGTTGAGCTATAGAGAGCTATAGAGAAAGCCTTTAGCTGCCAACATATAGCACAATCATTTCCAGACAATTCTGGCGAGTTAAATACAAACACTGTGGAACTGTGTCTTCTCCCGCACAGAACACAATGACGAGTGCGAGGCATTGCGATAGCTCCATATTATTTTTTTTTAAATCAATACATAACTGAGACTTCAAACAACATGAAAAACTTCAACTTGGACCGCAACCTATCGCGTTGGCCGTTGTTACATCGTACTCGGCAAGGTTCGAGAAAAACAGGTCTTCTGACTTCCTGAGCCTTGTTCACGACGCCTGCTGACGGGCTGACTGCTGCTGCTTACTGCTGTCGAAACGTATCGACCAATCAGCGTGGACCACTGGGGGGAATGGGATGTGGGGAGCGATACGGTGCATGACGTCATACCTCCTGCTGTCGCTGCTGCCGGAAAATCGCGTCAGCCGGGCAGCAGATAACACAAATTGGTGCACGCGGCAATTTCCAAACGTGAAGCGTCGATAAATAACCGACGATCTCCAGGCGAACAAGCTTGAAGAAGCGAAGATTGGTATGGAGAAAATCTGCGATAACTTTAGTTTACTGTTTATGTTGGTATTAGGTACCATAAGCGCTTTCTGCAGGAGCAAATTTAGCGTAGCAAATACGCGAGATATGTATCGTGAATCGACAGCATTTGTGTTCAAGTAGTAATCGCCGGCGATGAAGTAAGTTAGTGTGTGCTGCCGTTTTGGGCAGCCGTGGGCAGCCCGTCAGCAGGAGGTCGTGAACAAGGCTCAGGACCAACAATCTTGAAGTGGCTGTCAGCCAATCAGCGGCGGCACTAGACCCCATTTTGCAAATTATAAATTAAATTGCTTAAAAACGGCTATGTTTTGGGGAAAATGGCCTTAGTATTTTCGACATTTCAATAAAGGCCAAAGATAATGGCTATCTCAGTTCAAAACCAATACAAAGGTGAAACATTCCCTTTAAGTAAAAATAAACTCGAATTGTATCCACAATTCACAGACTTGCATTTAACCCTATTCCCTGCGGGGGCAGATTCTGCCCCTCCCGGTAGTTTTTTCACTTGCCGCTTCTAAACCGTTAGGCCTAGCGTCCTGAAACTTTGTGATTTTTCCCAAAATTGAATGGCGCGTGTTGTGTCAAAATTTTGAGTAAAAAATCGGTCCAGCAGAGGCGGTTCCAGGCTCCTGTTTTGGGGAGGGTGTTACGAATGCGGTTTTGCGGCGCATAGTTTCTTCGTGGTTTGCAGTGCAATCAATGCGTCAGAAACAATTTCAATGTAATATGCATCATAGATACTGGGATTGTACATATTTGTGGGGTAGAGGCGCACTCAGCATAAAAAAATGGGAGGCGATACCCACCATCAAATTAGGTCCAACCTCAAATTAGTAAGATGATAAAGACGTTACGCGCATGGTGCCCCATGTTTTTTCCCGGATCCGCCTATGCGCAATATATCAAATTTAACAAATTACAGCATATAATGCCCACATGTGACGTTCATGTCGTCCCAAACAATGACGAACAGCACATATTTTTTTACAGAAATCCCCCCCATTTTACATCCCCTGAATACGCCTATGATTTTTTTTCTTTTAATATATTAAAGACCAGTACATTTGAGGCTCAAAAACGTTTGGGGAATGAAAATCGGTCAAGCCACATGGCTGCAATGACCTTTCAAAAAACATCCACAAAATTCGGATTTGTTTGCTCCCCGGCCCCAAATTTGAAAACAAAACAAAAATATCGGGGTCCAAAAAGAGCGATCTTGTCATGACGCATCGAATGGCGTTTTCCCCATCGATATCGACCGAGCTGTTCTCGATATATCTGGGGAGGAGGGGGCAGAATCTGCCCCCGCAGGTTAACGTAATTCTGGCCGCCCGCAGGGAATAGGGTTAACTGGGTCGGAGTGCCTGAAATCTGTTGCAAATTGGCCGCAACCAGGCGATGTCCTACAATTGTAAGCTGAGTCAGCTGTTATTGGCGACTATTCAATCACTGAGTCGCCTGTTTCGTTGTACGAATTTATCCATTTGATTAATTTCCAATTTCTAGACATCCAAAAGGCGTTTTCATCCTTATATGTAATGTAAAAATGAAAGAAGAAAAGGTGTTTCTCGTACCAACCGTCGTCAATATCGGGATCGACGCATCTGTGACAAAGGCGACGGAGATATATTCCCATACGGTGTGTGCAGTCGAGTGAGAAAACATCGGCATGCAATTCAATTTCATCACTTTGATTCTGAGTTCAGGTCGCTGCGCCTTGCTGCTCAACACTTGGTTTAAAAGGAAAACGCATACATGCTTTAAACGATGCTGTATGTGTTACTTTTAGTTTGGTTTCTGGATAAGGAATGAATTGTCAATTTTGACCAAACTTCTCCGCATTAAGCTGTGATACGAGAAGCCGAGAGGACCAAGGGACCGTTTTCGGATGTGCTTTAGCTTTCTCACTGCTGCTTGACTGCAGTCCAACTTTACAATATTGGTTTTGGCAGAGGTTTCCAGCTGATATATTCACAAAACTCTGCCTCAAACACAAATAACTAGCCGTCCCACACTTCCTGCTTGTATTGTCAGGACTGTGTTCGCCATTGAGAAGCCAAGCTAGCGCGCAGCCGTAGTTTATCACCAATACAGAGGCGATTTTCTGCACCGTAACCCCGACTGAGCGGCGCATTGCTCCGCTCTATCACCCAACACCGCAGTGAGCGGCCCCTGCCTGCTGGCGGCCGGCGCGGCTGCCGCATCCCGTGGAGAGAGCAAGCACCACCCCCACCCCCCCCCCCCCCCCCCTCCGGCCCGACGCCGAATGGGCTCACAACTCATCGCAGACGCCGCTCCAAGCGCGCCGACCAGCATTGATCTGCCGGGTGTCAGCCCGGCAGCACACACCACACACTGCACTACACTGCACTACACTGCCCTGCCCTGTACTGCACACACCACTCTGCACTACACTCAACACTACACTGCACCGGACCGCCGCCGACCAGCAACACACACCACACACCACCGACTGCACTACACTGCCCTGCCCTGTGCTGCACACACCACTCTGCACTACACTCAACACTACACTGCACCGGACCGCCGCCGACCAGCAACACACACCACACACCACCCACTGCACTACACTGCCCTGCCCTGTGCTGCACACACTACACACTGCACTACACTGCACTACACTGCACCGGACCACCGCCGACCAGCAACACACACCACACACCACACACCACACACTGCACTACACTGCCCTGCCCTGTGCTGCACACACCACTCTGCACTACACTCAACACTACACTGCCCTGCCCTGTGCTGCACACACCACTCTGCACTACACTCAACACTACACTGCCCTGCCCTGTGCAGCACACACCACACACCACCCACTGCACTACACTGCCCTGTCCTGTGCTGCACACACCACACACCACACACTGCACTACACTGCCCTGTCCTGTGCTGCACACACTACACACTGCACTACACTCAACACTACACTGCACCGGACCGCCGCTGACCAGCAACACACACCACACACCACACACTACACTGCACTGCCCTGCCCTGTGCTGCACACACCACTCTGCACTACACTCAACACTACACTGTCCTGCCCTGTGCAGCACACACCACACACCACCCACTGCACTACACTGCCCTGTCCTGTGCTGCACACACCACACACCACACACTGCACTACACTGCCCTGTCCTGTGCTGCACACACTACACACTGCACTACACTCAACACTACACTGCCCTGTCCTGTGCTGCACACACCACTCTGCACTACACTCAACACTACACTGCACCGGACCACCGCCGACCAGCAGCACACGCCACAGACGGTGTTAACCCGCGAGTCACTGGGGCGTTTGGTTAGCCCCCCTTAGGAATATTAGGAATATCTCAACAAATAATGCAGATATCGATGCCAAACTATTAATGACTCTCCGGGCATCATTTTTACAGCTTTTGTGGAAAAATGAAGCAATGTCGTCAGACACTTTTCGAAGAAATATAGTGAATTTAGTGACGTAACTAAACACGATTTTGACACAAAAATGAGCTATACTTTCCCAAGCCGTACAAGCGCCACATTTGAAGCCAAATGCAATTGAAAAACGTTAAAAGATAGAAAATTGCAAGAGCTACAAGCCAGGTATCTCAAAATTTCGAAAATTGTGTTTTTGACCCCGCAAATAAATGAAAAAGTGTTTTTTAAATGCCAACAAAAAAAAAATATATATATTAAAAGAAACGGAATATATGTCAGATAACGACATATGGGCAACTACCATACCAAATTTCAAAACGATATCATCTTTTTTGACTGACATGGCATATAAAGTATGGGTAAATCATGACGTCATATTTTGAAATTGCGTTTTTTGGCTTTTATTGACCAGATACAGACAAATAAATGCCAGCACTGTATTTTTTTTATACTAAACTGATATAGAAACATGCTTTTCATTTATATTTATCAATTTCAAATTTTGACCTTCAGTGACCTGAACTTGACCTGAACTTGACACTAACTTCACGTAAATGAAGTCAGGTGGTAAAATTACTATCACTATCTAATTCTACGCGTTAAAGCATCCATAAAACATGTGCTGCATGACTTTCGTAGATATTTTGTCTGTAGTGACCTTTTGTGACCTGACCTTGACCTGGATATTTTCCAACAATCTCACTTTAGCTCATGTGGGGTATGTAGTATACCTTTGAGAGCACTTTGGGTGATCATAGGCGCAATCGAAGGCCATGGATGGCATGTATTGTCCATAAACTCAAATACCTCGATTTTGACGTTTGACTTGACCGTGGCCTGACATGTGACCTTAATTTGAAATTTGTAAGTATGCGTTAGGTTTATCTCATTGAGCGCTTTCGAATGCCGCCTTGCGCGTCCCGCTGCGATCATTGGCTCTGAAGATACCAGGGGGGGCTAAAAATCCCCCCCCCCCCAGTGAGTCGTGTTACAGAATATACCCCAGTGACTGCCGGGTTAGCCCGCACCGTGCTGGGGGGGAGGGGGGGGGGGTGTTTAAGACACCCCCTCAAGTTTTTTGAGGATAGCGAAAAAACGGCGGCGCCGCCGTTTTTTTCACAACTGTTCGGGCATCAACTGCCCACATTACGTAAAAGAATACCTCGGGTCATGTCAGGTCAGGTCACCATACCAGGTCACGTGACCCCACATCCAACAAAAATTGTGGTCGTACCACAGTCACAGTTTTTGGGTGATCGGTTTTACACTTACAGGTTTTCATAAGATCATATATATATATATCTACAATTCGTTTATCTTGGATTTGTATATCAGCAACCTAAGGTCGGGTCAATTTCGTGACCTCCCCATTATAAATCAATGGGGAAATATTAAAATGCCTCCTATTCCAAGGATACGCAAGATATCAATATAATTCCTTCTTGATCATGCTATTATAGGCCATTATTGATGACCTGGGTGCTATTTTTGTTCAGTGACCCCTACAGGGTCAGCCGGGGTCATCCGAGGTCACCAACAGTTCTATGTCAATAACTCTCGACACAATAAGGATAAAGAAGTGAAACCAACACTAATTTGTTTTCTCGTCGAGGCACGTCTTCCCATATGCAACATGACCTACTTGGCTCACCACTTGACCTTGCCCTGAGGTCAAATGTTGAAGTTGACCTAACCTGGTCAACATTAATATGAGTCGAAGCGCCTTGACGAGACAAACACGATGGCACCAAACTTATTGTCTTGTCGTTATTAGGTAAAAAGCTATTCGTGACAAACTTTTGTAAAAAATAGCCTTTGTGACATTTGATGAGCTCTGGAGCCTAAACTATTGCCCTGACCTAAACTCTGAGGACATTATTCACATTGCATTGTGCAAGAGCTTTCCATTATTTTTTTCCGTTTGTTCCTAGCTATCATAGTTCCTGTGATATCTGGGAGTTTCTGGAGCGAAGTCCTAAAACTGGAAAAATTGACCTTTGATGACCTCTGGTGACCTCAATATTGGCTTGAGGAAAAACAATATCCGAGTACTTTCGAATATGCTTGTCGAAAGCTTTCGAACGCCTTTTCCGAGTTTCTTTTTAGCCCTTTTAGTGTTTGAGTTAGAAGGGGGTGTCTAAACACCCTTTGAGGTCGAAGCACCCCCGGCACGGCGAAGGTGGCGCCGAGCACCGGCACGGCGCGGGTTAAAGTCTGCGCCACTTCTTCTGAACCCAGCACTCTGTACCGCCCCGTCCTGTGTTGAACCCAGCACTCTGTCCTGTGTTGAACCCAGCATTCTGCCCTGTGTTGAACCCAGCACTCTGTCTTGTGTTGAACCCAGCACTCTGTACCGCCCTGTCCTGTGTTGAACCCAGCACCCTGTCTTGTGTTGAACCCAGCACTCTGTCCTGTGTTGACCCCAGCACTCTGTACCGCCCCGTCCTGTGTTGAACCCAGCACTCTGTCCTGTGCTGCACCAATCACTCTGTCCTGTGTTAAACCCAGCACTCTGTACCGCCCCGTCCTGTGCTGAACCCAGCACTCTGTCCTGTGCTGAACCCAGCACTCTGTCCTGTGCTGAACCCAGCACTCTGTCCTGTTCTGAACCCAGCACTCTGTCCTGTGCTGAACCCAGCACTCTGTCCTGTGTTGAACCCAGCATTCTGTACCGCCCCGTCCTGTGCTGAGCCCAGCACTCTGTACCGCCCCGTCCTGTGTTGAACCCAGCACTCTGTCCTGTGTTGAACCCAGCACTCTGCCCTGTGTTGAACCCAGCACTCTGTCCTGTGTTGAACCCAGCACTCTGTCCTGTGTTGAACCCAGCACTCTGTCCTGTGTTGAACCCAGCACTCTGTCCTGTGTTGCACCCAGCACTCTGTCCTGTGTTGAACCCAGCACTTTGCTCTGTGTTGAACCCAGCACTCTGTACCGCCCCGTCCTGTGTTGAACCCAGCACTCTGTCCTGTGTTGAACCCAGCACTCTGTACCGCCCCGTCCTGTGTTGAACCCAGCACTCTGTCCTGTGTTGAACCCAGCACTCTGTCCTGTGTTGAACCCAGCACTCTGTCCTGTGTTGAACCCAGCACTCTGTCCTGTGTTGAACCCAGCACTCTGTCCTGAGTTGAATCCAGCACTCTGTCCTGCGTTGAACCCAGCACTCTGTCCTGTGTTGAATCCAGCACTCTGTCTTGTGTTGAACCCAGCACCCTGTCTTGTGTTGAACCCAGCACTCTGTCCTGTGTTGAACCCAGCACTCTGTCTTGTGTTGCACCCAGCACTCTGTCCTGTGTTGAACCCAGCACTCTGTCTTGTCTTGTGTTGAACCCAGCACTCTGTCTTGTGTTGAACCCAGCACTCTGTCCTGTGTTGAACCCAGCACTCTGTACTGTGTTGAACCCAGCACTCTGTACTGCCCCGTCCTGTGCTGAACCCAGCACTCTGTCCTGTGCTGAACCCAGCACTCTGTCCTGTGTTGCACCCAGCACTCTGTCCTGTGATGAACCCAGCACTCTGTACCGCCCCGTCCTGTGTTGAACCCAGCACTCTATCTTGTGTTGAACCCAGCATTCTGCCCTGTGTTGAACCCAGCACTCTGTCTTGTGTTGAACCCAGCACTCTGTTCCGCCCTGTCCTGTGTTGAACCCAGCACTCTGTTTTGTGTTGAACCCAGCACTCTGTATTGTGTTGAACCCAGCACTATGTCCTGTGTTGAAACCAGCACTCTGTCATGTGTTGAACCCAGCACTCTGTCCTGTGTTGAACCCAGCACTCTGCACTGCCCCGTCCTGTATTGAACCCAGCACTCTGCACCTCACTCTATCCTGTGTTGCACCCAGCACTCTGTCCTGTGTTGAACCCAGCACTCTGTCTTGTGTTGAACCCAGCACTCTGTCCTGTGTTGAACCAAGCTCTCTGTCTTGTGTTGAACCCAGCACTCTGTCCTGTGTTGAACCCAGCACTCTGTCCTGTGTTGAACCCAGCACTCTGTCCTGTGTTGAACCCAGCACTCTGTAACGCCCCGTCCTGTGTTGCACCCAGCACTCTGTCCTGTGTTGAACCAATAACTCTGTCTTGTGTTGAACCCAGCACTCTGTCTTGTGTTGAACCCAGCACTCTGTACCGCTCCGTCCTGTGTTGAACCAAGCACCCTGTCTTGTGTTGAACCCAGCACTCTGTCTTGTGTTGAACCCAGCACTCTGTCCTGTGTTGAACCCAGCACTCTGTCCTGTGTTGAACCCAGCACTCTGTCCTGTGTTGAACCCAGCACTCTGTCCTGTGTTGAACCCAGCACTCTGTACCGCCCTGTTCTGTGTTCAACCCAGCACTCTGTCTTGTGTTGAACCCAGCACTCTGTCCTGTGTTGAACCCAGCACTCTGTCCTGTGCTGCACCAATCACTCTGTCCTGTGTTAAACCCAGCACCCTGTACCGCCCCGTCCTGTGCTGAACCCAGCACTCTGTCCTGTGCTGAACCCAGCACTCTGTCCTGTTCTGAACCCAGCACTCTGTCCTGTGCTGAACCCAGCACTCTGTCCTGTGTTGAACCCAGCATTCTGTACCGCCCCGTCCTGTGCTGAACCCAGCACTCTGTACCGCCCCGTCCTGTATTGAACCCAGCACTCTGTCCTGTGTTGAACCAAGCACTCTGCTCTGTGTTGAACCCAGCACTCTGTCCTGTGTTGAACCCAGCACTCTGTCCTGTGTTGAACCCAGCACTATGTCCTGTGTTGAACCCAGCACTCTGTACCGCCCTGTTCTGTGTTGAACCCAGCACTCTGTCCTGTGTTGAACCCAGCACTCTGTCTTGTGTTGAACCCAGCACCCTGTCTTGTGTTGAACCCAGCACTTTGTCCTGTGTTGAACCCAGCACTCTGTCTTGTGTTGAACCCAGCACTCTGTCCTGTGTTGAACCCAGCACTCTGTCTTGTCTTGTGTTGAACCCAGCACTCTGTCTTGTGTTGAACCCAGCACTCTGTCCTGTGTTGAACCCAGCACTCTATACTATGTTGAACCCAGCACTCTGTACTGCCCCGTCCTGTGCTGAACCCAGCACTCTGTCCTGTGTTGAACCCAGCACTCTGTACTGTGTTGAACCCAGCACTCTGTCTTGTGTTGAACCCGGCACTCTGTCCTGTGTTGAACCCAACACTCTGTCTTGTCTTGTGTTGAACCCAGCACTCTGTCTTGTGTTGAACCCAGCACTCTGTCCTGCAACATGACCTACTTGGGCAGAGTGCACCCAGCACTCTGCCCTGTGATGAACCCAGCACTCTGTACCGCCCCGTCCTGTGTTGAACCCAGCACTCTATCTTGTGTTGAACCCAGCATTCTGCCCTGTGTTGAACCCAGCACTCTGTCTTGTGTTGAACCCAGCACTCTGTACCACCCTGTCCTGTGTTGAACCCAGCACTCTGTCTTGTATTGAACCCAGCACTCTGTCTTGTGTTGAACCCAGCACTCTGTCCTGTGTTGAACCCAGCACTCTGTCCTGTGTTGAACCTATCACTCTGTCCTGTGTTGAACCCAGCACTCTGCACCTCACTCTGTCCTGTGTTGCACCCAGCACTCTGTCCTGTGTTGAACCCAGCACTCTGTCTTGTGGTGAACCCAGCACTCTGTCCTGTGTTGAACCCAGCACTCTGTCTTGTGTTGAACCCAGCACTTTGTCCTGTGTTGAACCCAGCACTCTGTCCTGTGTTGAACCCAGCACTCTGTCCTGTGTTGAACCCAGCACTCTGTACCGCCCCGTCCTGTGTTGCACCCAGCACTCTGTCCTGTATTGAACCCATAACTCTGTCTTGTGTTGAACCCAGCACTCTGTCT
Organism: Chirona hameri; assembly: GCA_036785665.1. Taxonomy (NCBI): domain Eukaryota; kingdom Metazoa; phylum Arthropoda; class Thecostraca; order Balanomorpha; family Balanidae; genus Chirona; species Chirona hameri. Next base: position 24,586 of record JAXIVJ010007441.1, on the reverse strand, counting down.
TGTGTTGAACCCAGCACTCTGTACCGCTCCGTCCTGTGTTGAACCCAGCACTCTGTCCTGTGTTGAACCCAGCACTCTGTCTTGTGTTGAATCCAGCACTCTGTCCTGTGTTGAACCCAGCACTCTGTCCTGTGTTGAACCCAGCACTCTGTCCTGTGTTGAACTCAGCACTCTGTACCGCCCCGTCCTGTGTTGCACCCAGCACTCTGTCCTGTGTTGAACCCATAACTCTGTCTTGTGTTGAGCCCAACACTCTGTCTTGTGTTGAACCCAGCACTCTGTACCGCTCCGTCCTGTGTTGAACCCAGCATTCTGTCCTGTGTTGAATCCAGGACTCTGTCTTGTGTTGAACCCAGCACTCTGTCTTGTGTTGAACCCAGCACTTTGTACCGCCCCGTCCTGTGTTGAACCCAGCACTCTGGCTTGTGTTGAACCCAGCACTCTGTACCGCCCCGTCCTGTGTTGAACCCATCACTCTGTCCTGTGTTGAACCCAGCACTCTGTCCTGTGTTGAACCCAGCACTCTGTCCTGTGTTGAACCCAGCACTCTGTCCTGTGTTGAACCCAGCACTCTGTCCTGTGTTGAACCCAGCACTCTGTCCTGTGTTGAACCCAGCACTCTGTCCTGTGTTGCACCCAGCACTCTGCCCTGTGTTGACCCCAGCACTCTGTCTTGTGTTGAACCCAGCACTCTGTCCTGTGTTGAACCCAGCACTCTGTCCTGTGATGAACCCAGCACTCTGTCCTGTGTTAAACCCAGCACTCTGTTCTGTGTTGCACCCAGCACTCTGTCCTGTGTTGACCCCAGCACTCTGTCCTGTGTTGAACCCAGCACTCTGTCCTGTGTTGACCCCAGCACTCTGTCTTGTGTTGAACCCAGCACTCTGTCCTGTGTTGACCCCAGCACTCTGTCCTGTGTTGACCCCAGCACTCTGTACCGCCCCGCCCTCCCTGAACTCCGCACCACGGCACAGACCGTAAACATCGCCAGTCAGACTGGAGAGGTCCATTCAGGCAGACGTCGCTGGAGCGGCATATACAAAGGTCCGTGTGCGAAATAATGATTTGCATGATATCCTCGTAACAGAAATTCATAATAAAAATACAGTGAAAAAATGATGACGCTGAATTCACGCCTCTCACCAAGTCTGAGGTTGTGGGTGTAAACACTATTAGACAGTACATTTGAGACAATCAGAAACAAACCTGTAGTGAATATTCATGATGATCTGGAAAGGTACAGGGTAGAAGCACGGTCGCTGTCATGGCAGCCAAGCAAGGAATAGTTGCACTGTTGCGAACAGTGGCGAGGAATAGTTAGCATCGCTGATAAGGGAGAGCCGCGGGATTATTGAGCGATGAACAGTCAGTAAACATAAACTGGAATGGACTGTTCCAGACTGTTCTATCAGGATAAATATGACAAATGATGCTTGAGACAGCTGGTAAAATTATAGAACTGATAGAACTGTCAGAATTGACTGATGTGTGAAATGTGAAATGTCAGCGATATTTTTGAAATATCGCCTCTCATACTGACATAATAATAGCTTTGAAAGCATGACAATAGGATTAATAGCTGAACAGAATGACAGAATGGAAGCACAGTGAATAGCTAGCCGTCTTGACAATCGAGACCAAGAATACTTTACTAATAATGGAGACATTCATAGGTAAATAATAAATATTGAGATTGATGAGTTTGCATAATCTCGCGCCACAACCTATCCTACTGCATGTAATGGAGAACATTGAGAAGTAACCTTTCCACCACATGTTCAGACACGTCGTATGTCATAAATAACAAACAAACTTCAGGAAGATCAATATTTTTTATTAATATTTATATATATATTTTTAAAATTTTGTCCGCCCCTGTAGCTCAGTGGAAGAGCGCTGGACTTCTGACCTATCCCGGTAGTGGCAGCCCGGGTTCGAGTCGCTTCGGCGCTCGCTATTTGCTTCTGACTGGGATGGCCTGCGGCCGGTGGCAGCGGTCGCACTCAAGGTCAGGTGACGTCAGTGAGCGGGGCGGACCGTGTCCAGGTATGTCGGGCACGTAAAACTTTCGTCTCTAAATTCTGTCGGCCAACAGGAATTGCGCGATCGGGTGGTGAGGTCAGGACCTGCGCAACAAGCTCTGCTTAGCGCGGGTCCTGATCTCGGAAATCCATCCATACCAAACATTCGGACTAAATATATATACAAAAATATGTACAGAAAATGTTTAAGGCATGTGTTGAACTGCACATCACACACACACACACACACACACACACACACACACACACACACACACACACACACACACACACACACACACACACACACACACACACACACACACACACACACACACACACACACACACACACACACGCACGCACGCACGCACGCACGCACGCACGCACGCACGCACGCACGCACGCACGCACGCACGCACGCACGCACGCACGCACGCACGCACGCACGCACGCACGCACGCACGCACGCACGCACGCACGCACGCACGCACGCACGCACGCACGCACGCACGCACGCACGCACGCACGCACGCACGCACGCACGCACGCACGCACGCACGCACGCACGCACGCACGCACGCACGCACGCACGCACGCCACGCACGCACGCACGCACGCACGCACGCACGCACGCACGCACGCACGCACGCACGCACGCACGCACGCACGCACGCACGCACGCACGCACGCACGCACGCACGCACGCACGCACGCACGCACGCACGCACGCACGCACGCACGCACGCACGCACGCACGCACGCACGCACGCACGCACGCACGCACGCACGCACGCACGCACGCACGCACGCACGCACGCACGCACGCACGCACGCACGCACGCACGCACGCACGCACGCACGCACGCCACGCACGCACGCACGCACGCACGCACGCACGCACGCACGCACGCACGCACGCACGCACGCACGCACGCACGCACGCACGCACGCACGCACGCACGCACGCACGCACGCACGCACGCACGCACGCACGCACGCACGCACGCACACACACACACACACACACACACACACACACACACACACACACACACACACACACACACACACACACACACACACACACACACACACACACACACACACACACACACACACACACACACACACACACACACACACACACACACACACACACACACACACACACACACACACACACACACACACACACACACACACACACACACACACACACACACACACACACACACACACACACACACACACACACACACACACACACACACACACACACACACACACACACACACACACACACACACACACACACACACACACACACACACACACACACACACACACACACACACACACACACACACACACACACACACACACACACACACACACACACACACACACACACACACACACACACACACACACACACACACACACACACACACACACACACACACACACACACACACACACACACACACACACACACACACACACACACACACACACACACACACACACACACACACACACACACACACACACACACACACACACACACACACACACACACACACACACACACACACACACACACACACACACACACACACACACACACACACACACACACACACACACACACACACACACACACACACACACACACACACACACACACACACACACACACACACACACACACACACACACACACACACACACACACACACACACACACACACACACACACACACACACACACACACACACACACACACACACACACACACACACACACACACACACACACACACACACACACACACACACACACACACACACACACACACACACACACACACACACACACACACACACACACACACACACACTTGAACTGATCTGCACATTAGACACATTGTACACTTTACTCTTTAAATTGCGACGGCGAACGATGCTAAATTGACTAGATAAGTCGGGGGGTGTAATTTATCTTGCTGGCTATCTGCAACACAAAAGCGCAAGAAGGTATTTGCATTTGCTGCGAAGAAACCATTCAGCCAGACCATATTAGCCAGCCCATTCAGCCAGGCCATATTAGCCAGGCCATTCAGCCAGGCCATATTAGCCAGGCTATATTAGCCAGACCATATTAGCCAGGCCATTCAGCCAGGCCATATTAGCCAGGCCATTCAGCCAGGCCATGTTAGCCAGGCCATTCAGCCAGGCCATATTAGCCAGGCCATTCAGCCAGGCCATATTAGCCAGGCTATATTAGCCAGGCCATTCAATCTAGGCCATATTAGCCAGGCTATATTAGCCAGGCCACTCAGCCAGGCCATATTAGCATGACGGTTAATGGGTATCAAGTACACGGTAACGTTCATTTACAGACATCGTGAGTCGTGACCTGTTGAGTCGGGCGGATATGATGAGAGTGAGACAACATACCGAGCTGGGCGAACATAATGAAATAACGGGCATACGTAGCTTTATCGTGATGATAGCATGACGTTACTGTGTGGTGATGGTGGCGGTACGTACCGAGCTATGTGGTGATGACAGTAAGTACCGAGCTGTGTGGTGTTGATGGTGGCGGTACGTACCGAACTGTGTGGTGGTGATGGTGGCGGTACGTACCGAGCTGTGTGGTGGTGGTGGTGGTGGTACGTACCGAGCTGTGTGGTGGTGGTGGTGGTACGTACCGAGCTGTGTGGTGATGGTGGCGGTACGTACTGAGCTGTGTGGTGGTGATGGTGGCGGTACATACCGAGCTGTGTGGTGGTGGTGGTGGTACATACCGAGCTGTGTGGTGGTGATGGTGGCGGTACGTATCGAGCTGTGTGGTGATGGTGGCGGTACGTACTGAGCTGTGTGGTGATGGTGGCGGTACATACCGAGCTGTGTGGTGATGACAGTAAGTACCGAGCTGTGTGGTGGTGATGGTGGCGGTACGTACCGAGCTGTGTGGTGGTGGTGGTGGCGGTACGTACCGAGCTGTGTGGTGATGGTGGCGGTACGTACCGAGCTGTGTGGTGGTGGTGGTGGTACGTACCGAGCTGTGTGGTGGTGGTGTCGGTACGTACCGAGCTGTGGGGTGGTGATGGTGTCGGTACTTACTGAGCTGTGTGGTGGTGATGGTAGCGGTACATACCGAGCTGTGGGGTGATGGTGGTGGTACGTACCGAGCTGTGTGGTGATGGTGGTGGTACGTACCGAGCTGTGTGGTGATGGTGGTGGTACGTACCGAGCTGTGTGGTGATGGTGGTGGTACGTACCGAGCTGTGTGGTGGTGATGGTGGCGGTACGTACTGAGCTGTGTGGTGGTGATGGTGGCGGTACATACCGAGCTGTGTGGTGGTGGTGGTGGTACATACCGAGCTGTGTGGTGGTGGTGGCGGTACGTACCGAGCTTTGTGGTGGTGATGGTGGCGGTACATACCGAACTGTGTGGTGATGGTGGCGGTACATTACGAGCTGTGTAGTGGTGGTGGTGGTACATACCGAGCTGTGTGGTGGTGGTGGTGGCGGTACGTACCGAGCTGTGTGGTGGTGATGGTGGCGGTACATACCGAACTGTGTGGTGATGGTGGCGGTACGTACCGAGCTGTGTGGTGATGGTGGTGGTACGTACCGAGCTGTGTGGTGGTGATGGTGTTGGTACGTACCGAGCTGTGTGGTGGTGGTGGTGGTGGTGGTGGTACGTACCGAGCTGTGTGGTGGTGATGGTGGTACGTACCGAGCTGTGTGGTGGTGATGGTGGCGGTACGTACCGAGCTGTGTGGTGATTGTGGCGGTACGTACCGAGCTGTGTGGTGGTGATGGTGGCGGTACATACCGAGCTGTGTGGTGATGGTGGCGGTACATTCCGAGCTGTGTGGTGGTGATGGTGGTGGTACATACTGTGCTGTGTGATGGTGGTGGCGGGACGTACCGAGCTGTGTGGTGATGATGGCAGTACATACCGAGCTGTGTGGTGATGGTGGTGGTGGTACGTACCGAGCTGTGTGGTGGTGATGGTGACGGTACGTACCGAGCTGTGTGGTGGTGATGGTGGTGGTACGTACCGAGCTGTGTGGTGGTGGTGGCAGTACGTACCGAGCTGTGTGGTGGTGATGGTGGTACGTACCGAGCTGTGTGGTGATGGTGGCGGTACGTACCGAGCTGTGTGGTGATGGCGGCGGTACATACCGAGCTGTGTGGTGATGGTGGCGGTACATTCCGAGCTGTGTGGTGGTGGTGGCGGTACGTACCAAGCTGGGTGGTGGTGGTGGTGGTGGTGGTGGTACGTACCGAGCTGTGTGGTGGTGATGGTGGTACGTACCGAGCTGTGTGGTGGTGGTGGCAGTACGTACCGAGCTGTGTGGTGGTGGTGGCGGTACGTACCGAGCTGTGTGGTGGTGGTGGTGGTGGTACGTACCGAGCTGTGTGGTGGTGGTGGTGGCGGTACGTACCGAGCTGTGTGGTGATGGTGGCGGTACGTACCGAGCTGTGTGGTGATGGTGATGGTACGTACCGAGCTGTGTGGTGGTGGTGGTGGTGGTACGTACCGAGCTGTGTGGTGGTGATGGTGGTGGTACGTACCGAGCTGTGTGGTGGTGGTGGTGGTACGTACCGAGCTGTGTGGTGGTGATGGTGGCGGTACTTACCAAGCTGTGTGGTGATGGTGGCGGTACGTACCGAGCTGTGTGGTGATGGTGGCGGTACGTACCGAGCTGTGTGGTGGTGGTGGCAGTACATACCGAGCTGTGTGGTGATGGTGGTGGTGGTACGTACCGAGCTGTGTGGTGGTGGTGGTGGCGGTACGTACCGAGCTGTGTGGTGGTGGTGGTGGCGGTACGTACCGAGCTGTGTGGTGGTGGTGGTGGTGGTACGTACCGAGCTGTGTGGTGATGGTGGCGGTACGTACCGAGCTGTGTGGTGATGGTGGTGGTACGTACCGAGCTGTGTGGTGATGGTGATGGTACGTACCGAGCTGTGTGGTGGTGGTGGTGGTGGTACGTACCGAGCTGTGTGGTGGTGATGGTGATGGTACGTACCGAGCTGTGTGGTGGTGGTGGTGGTACGTACCGAGCTGTGTGGTGGTGATGGTGGCGGTACTTACCAAGCTGTGTGGTGATGGTGGCGGTACGTACCGAGCTGTGTGGTGATGGTGGCGGTACGTACCGAGCTGTGTGGTGGTGGTGGCAGTACATACCGAGCTGTGTGGTGATGGTGGTGGTGGTACGTACCGAGCTGTGTGGTGGTGGTGGTGGCGGTACGTACCGAGCTGTGTGGTGGTGGTGGTGGCGGTACGTACCGAGCTGTGTGGTGGTGGTGGTGGCGGTACATACCGAGCTGTGTGGTGGTGATGGTGATGGCGGTACGTACCGAGCTGTGTGGTGGTGATGGTGGTGGTACGTACCGAGCTGTGTGGTGGTGGTGGCGGTACGTACCGAGCTGTGTGGTGGTGATGGTGGTACGTACCAAGCTGTGTGGTGATGGTGGCAGTACGTACCAAGCTGTGTGGTGATGGTGGCGGTACATACCGAGCTGTGTGGTGGTGATGGTGGTGGCGGTACGTACCGAGCTGTGTGGTGGTGGTGGCGGTACGTACCGAGCTGTGTGGTGGTGGTGGCGGTACGTACCGAGCTGTGTGGTGGTGGTGGTGGCGGTACGTACCGAGATGTGTGGTGGTGATGGTGGCGGTACGTACCGAGCTGTGTGGTGATGGTTGTGGTACGTACCGAGCTGTGTGGTGATGGTGGTGGTACGTACCGAGCTGTGTGGTGGTGGTGGTGGTACGTAACGAGCTGTGTGGTGATGGTGGTGGTACGTACCGAGCTGTGTGGTGGTGGTGTCGGTACGTACCGAGCTGTGTGGTGATGGTGGCGGTACGTACCGAGCTGTGTGGTGATGGTGGTGGTACGTACCGAGCTGTGTGGTGATGGTGGCGGTACGTACCGAGCTGTGTGGTGATGGTGGCGGTACATACCGAGCTGTGTGGTGATGGTGGCGGTACGTACCGAGCTGTGTGGTGATGGTGGCGGTACCTACCGAGCTGTGTGGTGATGGTGTCGGTACGTACCGAGCTGTGTGGTGATGGTGGCGGTACATACCGAGCTGTGTGGTGATGGTGGCGGTACATACCGAGCTGTGTGGTGATGGTGGCGGTACGTACCGAGCTGTGTGGTGGTGATGGTGGCGGTACATACCGAGCTGTGTGGTGGTGGTGGCAGTACATACCGAGCTGTGTGGTGATGGTGGCGGTACGTACCGAGCTGTGTGGTGATGGTGGTGGTACGTACCGAGCTGTGTGGTGGTGATGGTGGCGGTACGTACCGAGCTGTGTGGTGATTGTGGCGGTACGTACCGAGCCGTGTGGTGATGGTGGCGGTACGTACCGAGCTGTGTGGTAGTGATGGTGGTGGTACGTACCGAGCTGTGTGGTGGTGATGGTGGTGGCGGTACGTACCGAGCTGTGTGGTGGTGATGGTGATGGTACGTACCGAGCTGTGTGGTGGTGGTGGTGGTACGTACTGAGCTGTGTGGTGGTGGTGGTGGCGGTACTTACCGAGCTGTGTGATGATGGTGGCGGTACGTAACGAGCTGTGTGGTAGTGATGGTGGCGGTACTTACCGAGCTGTGTGGTGGTGGTGGTGGTACGTACCGAGCTGTGTGGTGGTGATGGTGGCGGTACTTACCGAGCTGTGTGGTTGTGATGGTGGTGGCGGTACGTACCGAGCTGTGTGGTGGTGGTGGCGGTACGTACCGAGCTGTGTGGTGATGGTGGCGGTACGTACCGAGCTGTGTTGTGGTGGTGGCGGTACGTACCGAGCTGCGTGGTGGTGGTGGTGGCGGTACGTACCGAGCTGTGTGGTGGTGATGGTGGTGGTACGTACCAAGCTGTGTGTGGTGGTGGTGGCGGTACGTACCGAGCTGCGTGGTGGTGGTGGTGTCGGTACGTACCGAGCTGTGTGGTGGTGATGATGACGGTACGTACCGAGCTGTGTGGTGGTGATGGTGGCCGTGCCGGCGGCGAACACCGACAGACCGGTGTTGTTGACCAGTTCCGGGGTGCGGTCGTTAACCCCGCCGATCTCGAAGCAGAGCTGGCCGGGCTCGGAGCTATCGGTCTCGGTGTGCATCGCCCCGGTCAGGCAGTCGGCCCGCGACTCATCCCCGCCGTGAGCATACTGTCAAACAGGACCGGAAAAGGTTAGACAACAGCCGATACAGCCGGCCGTCCCGCCAGGCCGGGTCCGGTCGATAGAGCTGCGGGCGGACATGACAGACGAGATGGCCGCGCCGAAAGGCATGACCATTCCGATGGTGTGAGGTGCAGGTGCTACCCTGACTGATCTCCTTAGGGTTATAGGTACACAGATGCATTACCAAATCCCGCCTTACTTTGGAGCCAAAATCTAGACATGATGAGAAAGTACAACTAACTACCTATTTCCTTAACATATCGGCCCTGTACTTCTTAGTTTTTTTGCTCGTGTGGAGCATGAAACACATAAAGGAGAGTTGAGAACGTGGCAGCTGGTCGGAAAAAGTTCATCCTTGAATGCGTGCGCTATAAGCTTGCAATTTCGGCAAGAAGATCGGGCGAATATGGCACTGTAAGCACCTTTCACATAAGCGGCTCATGTGCGAAGCAGACAACATATCACGAAGAGATGTGCTTTAACTCAGATCTGATGAAATACTGGTAACAGCAAGCATAATACGGCACTTGAATCATAGGAACCAGGCCCAGTTCTGGCTGTATTCATTCGTCTCCCCGGTCGTGCTCTCGGTTACCTGCACCCTGCCTGCGCGCAGGTCAGCGATGGTGACCCTGTCGAGGGCCTCTCCCGGCCTGTCCTCCCGCTGGAGTCTGCCGTGCCGCGGCCGCTGGAGGACCTGGAAGTGACTGAGCCGGCGGTTGTGGTAGGTACTGGCCACGCTCAGCGCCGCCGCCGGCACCGTCACCGTGCCGCCTTCCAGCGTGCTGATGTTCCAGGTCACCAGGCGGACCAGCCGCGGCGCCACTTCCAGCGCGAACCGCAGGCCCGCCGTGCCGACGATGCCGTTCGTCACGCCGAACTCGAACGCGTCCTCAGTGGCGTCGGCCGCCGCCTGCACGTAGGACAGGTTGCCGGCGTTGATGTCCGCCTGGCTGAAGCTGATATGTTCCGGCCGGGTGGCGCGGCCGCGCAGCAGGAGGTAACCGGCGCTCGGTCCCGCCGTCACCGTGTAGCGCACGTGCGCCGGGTCCACGCTGGTGTGCATCAGCTGCAGTTGTGACGCCGAGACTGTGACTGCGCCGCCCTCGACCACCAGCGCCGTCCGGTTCCGCACCACACGCAGCGGCTCCCAGTAGCTCTCCGGTAGTACGTGGAACGCCAGAGAGGCGTTGGACGCCAGCCGGCCGGCGCGCACCTCCAGCTCCACCGAGTCCCGCGTGGCCGCGCTGCCGTCGTTCTCGTACTCGGTGGCGTTCTGCAGCACGTCGCTGAAAGAGAACTCTGCCGTCGGGCCGCCGCGCATGCGTAGAACACCGTGCGCCGGCGGCCGAGTCACCACGAACCGGATGTTCTCGTCGCTGACCTCGATGCTGGTCTCTGGCCAGAGTTGGGCTGAGGTGAGCGTCTGGATGTCCCCGCGCGGCACAGCCAGCGGTGGCGCGGCGCGCACCCGCACGAACGGCTCCGAGGCGATGATCTCCAGCTCTGCCGTGGCGTAGTGCGCGCCGTCCGACACCCAGAGCAGGGCCCGCGCTCGGTCAGCACCGGCGTGCTGCAGCACCAGCCGATCGTCGTCAATGTCCGCCTGCGTGAAGCGGAGCACCTCCGTCTGGTAGTCGGGGTGGAGGTACAGCGCGCCGGCCGGCAGCGCTCGCCTCCGGTACTGGATGTCCGCCGGCGTCGTGCCCAGGTCCGCATCAGCGAACGCAAGCTGCGCGCGGCGCACGGCGCGCCGGCCGCCACGTGTGACGAAGAGCGGTGCGCTGTCGACGCGTCGCGGTGGCTCGTCGTTCCGCAGCGTCACACTGACGGAAACTGAGCCGCGGTAGCGCAGCGAGACCCCCGGCGTCAGCGAGCGCGCCGCGAACGAGAACCGGTCGGCTCTCGTCTCCGAGTCGTCGTGCTCGTACTGAAGCCGGCCGGCGGCCAGGTCTCGTGACGTGAAGTGACGCACGTCACTGCCGCCGCGCAGCCGCAGCCGGCCGTGCGCTGGTGGCACAGTGACATTGAACAGGAGCGCTTCGACGCGCGGGATGTCGATCTTGATGACGTCGGAGGTGAGCGTCACCGCGCCGCCCTCGGCCACCTCCAGGCGACCGATGGCGATCACACCGGCGGTCCGCGCCGGCACGTGGCGGACCTGGAACGTGTTAACGGCCGACTCGGCGCCCCCGGCAGCTCCGGCACTGAGGTCACCGTCAGGCGTGCTGATCCTCACCCGGAAGCGGAACTGGTCTGAGAATGCTGACAGCGAGCGGCGATGGAGCCGGAAGATTATTCTGGTGGCGTTCACATCCTCCTGAGAAAATATCGACCCGACGATGAGCAGCGCGCGGCGGCCGGAGGGCGGGTCGACGCGGAACAGGTCGCCGAATTGCGGGGTCGACACCAGCAGGAACGTCACGCTGGTCTGGGCGTGGGTCGGCGGCTCACAGACCGCCAGCAGGTGCTCGGCGCTGACCGCCGCCTCCTGCGCGCGGTTGATGACCAGCTCGCGGTTGTGGACGAGTCGCGGGCTGACGGAGACCATGTTCACGTGGAAGGTGAACTCTCCTGGCCAGCGGACTCCGCGATAGGACAATCGGAAGCGGAGTGTGTCGCGGCCCGGCCGGCGGTTGGAGTGCCGGTACCGTACCGCGCCGCGCTGCAGGTGCAGCAGGGAGAACCGGTCGGCCCACTGCCAGCGGCTGTTACCCCTCAGCCGCTGCAGCTCACCGCTGGACGGCGGCGCGGTAACGGTGAACTGCAGAGCCAGGTCGCCGTCAGGGTCGTTGGTCTCGAACTGCAGCAGGTCCGTGGTGATGACTGCAGCGGCACCGAGCGGCACCGCCAGCTCCCTGTTGCAGACCTCAGTGACCTCCAGCCGGAAGGTGGTCATGTGTAGCGCCGCCGCCGCTGATTCAGTCGTCTCGTCCGAGACGCGCATGGTCAGTTCAGCGTCTGCGGCGCCTGGATCCAGCACTAAGACCACCTCCCCGCCGTCCAGCTGTGTCTGTGTGAACTCATCCACCTCCAGTCCGGGCCGGCCGGTCAGCTCGAGTCGTGCCCTGTTTAAGCTCACAGAGAACACCAGACGGTCAGAGGCGGTGTCCGGGTCCCGGGCCTGCACCAGGTCACCGTCGAGCGCCAGGCGCGCGCCGGCCGGAGCCGGCCGGAGCCGTCAGTCGCCCACCAGAGGTCAGCACCAGCACCGGCGCGTCGTCCGCCGGCGTCACCAGCACCTCCAGCACCAGCGGCCCCGTGCTGCGCAGACGCGAACTCAGCGTCGTCTGGCGGCCGGCCGGCAGCTCCGGCTGCAGCTCCAGACGATCCCTCGGCAGCTCCGAGCCGCTGTGGACGTACTTCACCGGGTCCAGCGTCAGATCCCAGAGTGTGAAGCGGTCCACAGAGACCCCGCTGCCGCCAGCTGCCAGGAGCACGCCTTCTTCCGGGGCGACGCGCACCACGAAAGTCACGTCCGGCGCACTCAAGTTGTACTGTGTGAGGTTGAAGTTAAGTTTGATGTTGCGGGAGGTAATGAGAGTTTCACCGCCCTCAGTCACCCTTAACGGCGCTAAACTAAATAGTTTATTTGAAGCGGATTGAACATCTTGATTGGCCGGACTGGCTGCTGGCGCGCTACTGTCCCTCTTAGCACAATCATCACCACAATAGCAGAGTTCCCCACGGTCTCTGCCACAGGATGACTCCTGTTCGCACTTCTCTGCCGCACACTGCCGAGCCGTCTCACACCCCGTGACCACTCCCGAGCTCTCCACCATCTGCGGGAAGCCCAGCGCGCGACCGCCCACCCTCAGACCCCGCAGACAGCCGCGGAAGCCCTCCGAACTGTTGACAGCGGGCCTCCGGTCCGGTGGTGAGCCCAACACCAGACGATGGAGCGGCCTCAGCTCTGGCTCCTTCACAGTCGTCTGACTGACCTCTGCACCGTCCACACTGAGCGTCACACTCGTGCCGCCGGAGATGTTGATCGTGACCTGATGCCACGCGCCATCCGCCACCGAGCTGGCGCTGTACAGCTGAAGCTCCCCGCCGCCGGCAGTGGTGAGCGTCAGCCGCAGTCGGCCCGACCGCAACTGCAGCAGCAGCCTCTGAGCTGGCGGGTGTCGTGCCGGTCCCGGCTGAGCTCGGCCGGGTGCTGCTGGCTCACCAGACAGCACGGCGCCCTCCTGCACCGCCGTCCTCACCTCCAGCTGTACCGCCACGGCGTCAGCGGAGGACGGGGACAGCGCGATATCAGTCGTCGCTCGCAGCACGGCGTGCGCGCCCCGCTCGGAGAACACCATAGTGGCCGTGACGTCAGCGGAGAACTGGCCACTGCAGCCCCATGTGACACCCTGCGCGGAGCCACGCTCCTGGGCCACGCGCAGCAGCTGCACTCCGTTGAAGCGGGCGTCGGCCAGACAGCCGCGGAAGGTGCTCAGCAGGCCGAGGAAGATCTGAGAGAAGTCGCCCATGCCGCCCACGAACACGCCGTAGTGGATGTTGATCTCGGAAAGCTTGCCGGGCAGCTGCATCCTGGAAAATAACCGTGTGAAATGTATGTGCTAGTTGTGGGATGACAGTGTTAAGAATATGATACGCAATGATTATGATATTGTTCCAAGAGTGCCGCTGTAATTTTGCAAGGGTCTTTTAGCGAATAGCTTTAAATACATTTCTTTTTTTACCAAATACAGGCTAGTGGTATTAATTATATTTAGTCGGTAATTAATAGTGAATGTACTTTTAGTGTCATTGGTTATTCGAATACGGTGCCATGGACTTACGCTTCATCCGAATGCTTATCCTCTCCTCATGTACTAGCCGTAACCGGATCAGTTTGTACCTGGACGAGTGCAGCGTATCGACGGTGAGTGTGACCTGAGCGCCGGTCCGTTCCATGGCGACGTCGTGCCAGGCCAGGTCGTCCAGACGGTGGCCAGCCGGGGAGGACACCTCTCCTTCGCCGTCTCCCAGGTTCAGACGCACCTGACCAGCAATAAGCAATGCAATTCAACCTCTGCTTTGGAGGCAAATCCATTCAGGACACTTTTCAATCAGCCAACGAATGGAAATAATGCACACATCTGGTACGAAATTGATTGAAATGGTGTAACTCTCATAATGCTCATAACAGCCATCAACATAATTTATAACAAGAACTAGTGTTTATTCACTTAGCCCATTGAACAAACGGGCATATCGTGTGGAACGTGGAACAATGTCACGAGCATCTCACCACGCCAATGTGTACTGGCATTCGCAGACTGGTCTTATTGCTGCACTGTAAGTGTAGATAATAAAACCCAGTCTTCACCGTCTCTCTATATGGGTAACGCTCGGTTCTGAACTTCTGCACAGTGCACACCCTACTGTCATAGCCATTCTGCCGTGAACCAATGGGTCCTCACTCCTCACTCCTCACACTGCACAGCCCGGCTGCCCGCAGCCCGGCTGCCACCGACTCGCGGAGAAGAGGCAGCCGGATGAAGAGAGTCGGGGTCGTTATTGCCTCTCGGCTGGCGGCGCCGCGGGGCACGGTGCCGCCACCAAGCCCCCCCACACACACACACACACGGCGCTGACTGGGCACCGTCACGCAAAAAGCGCAATATCCCCTGGCTTTGGCTAATAAACGAGCGTGTGCCCCGCGCTGAGCAGCCGGACAACTGGCAAATGGCCGCTGTGGTGGCCAGGCGGCACTCGGCGATCACTGAGGGACAGGGGGGAGGATATGTCGAGAGGTTCTCCGGCATAACACAATTGTATCGCATAAGCCGATTGAACGAGAGCTTACCAGAGGGAAGGAGTTTGCTGAATAATTAAAGCCCGCGTATTTGGCACGATTGCCACAACAGTTTGCAAGCGGCATTCGTTGATAGCAAAAGTTTATTAATTAAACAGGTACAAGGTACAACAGGTATAGAGCGCAAGTTTGCATCAAAGCATGGCTACAAATTGTATTATTTCAATAGCAATAGAGTTAGCTAGTTTTCACTACTAAAAGTATCTGAACTCAAAATCGACATAAGTTTGCAAATAATTTAATTCCAATGAATATTTCGGTCCTTGTGCGATAGATTTAAAGTATTGATAAGTATTGATTATAAGTAGTGATAGAATCTTCCTGAAACTTTCAGGAAGTTTCAGGAAGATTATATCAATACTTATTATTACCACCACACCGCAATTTTGTCAACATATTTTATTCTTACCAACATATTAACAAATTATGAGGAGGGACCTTTCTAGCCATAAATCGCATGTAAAAGTTGTGTAGTTTTACAAAACTTTCAGAAGCTTTCAGAAACTTTTCAGCACAATAATCCTTCGTGAAAACGGCTCATGTCACAAAGTGCAGAATGCAACATAATAATAATTATACTATAGCGCGATGTGAATCCCGATGGTTTGCCTATTTTACGGGACGTCCCTGCACAGGAACGCAGGAAACCAAATGATGTTGCATCAATGATCAACCCGCAAATCTGAAATCCGTCCATCGGGCTCCGAATGGGCGAACTGATGAACGCGGCGGTATGCGAATTATGTAAATGCACGCCGAAACGCAGCATCAACGTAAACATGGTCTACACACGTCGCCCGCGGCTTTGCGTTTAGCGACTTCACTGAATATATATATATATATATATATATATATATATATATATATATATATATATATATATATATATATATATATATATATATATATATATATATATATATATATATATATCGAGGCAGTTCGATAACAGATGAACTGATTCATTAGTTTGTAGCAATTATATCCGAAGTGTTCGGTTATGAGTAGGTCATCTACATAACAATGGAAATGTTATATTACACTAACTTATAACTAATTTACATTAACATTAACTTATACATCAGCCTAGTCGTTCTTTGTCTATGTCCTTGTTAAGTATCTACTAAATAAACGAAACGCAAAAGACTCCCGCGTATATTGCACAACTCAAGAAATCTATCGCACAAGGACCGAAGTATTCATTGAAGAAAAAATATTGCAAACTTATGTCGATGTTGAGTTCAGATACTTTTAGTAGTGAAAACTAGCTAACTCTATTGCTATTGAAATAATACAATTTGTAGCCATGCTTTGATGCAAACTTGCGCTCTATATAGCTACCTGTTTAATTAATAAACTTTTGCTATCAACGAATGCCGCTTGCAAACTGCTGTGGCAATCGTCCCAAATGCGCGGGCTTTAATTATTCAGCAAACTCCTTTCCTCTTGTAAGCTCTCGTTCAATCGGCTTATGCGATACAATTGTGTTCCGCCGGAGAACCTCTCGACATATCCTCCCCCCCCCCCCCCCCCCATCCCACTCGGCGGCCGGCAACCGTGCCTCGCCCCCCCCCCCCCCCCTCCCCTCGGCAGCCGGCAACCGTGCCTCTCACCCCCCCCCCCCCCCCTGTCCCTCAGTGATCGCCGAGTGCCGCCTGGCCACCACAGCGGCCATTTGCCAGTTGTCCGGCTGCTCGGCGCGGGGGCACACGCTCGTTTATTAGCCAAAGCCAGGGGATATTGCGCTTTTTGCGTGACGGTGCCAAGTCGGCGTACGGTGCCGCCACCGGGCTTGGTGGCGGCACCGTACCCCGCGGCGCCGCCAGCCGAGAGGCAATAACGACCCCGACTCTCTTCATCCGGCTGCCTCTTCTCGCGAGTCGGTGGCCGGGCTGCGGGCAGCCGGGCTGTGCAGTGTGAGGAGTGAGGAGTGAGCACCCATTGGTTCACGGCAGAATGGCTATGGCAGGAGGGTGTGCACTGTGCAGAAGTTCAGAACCGAGCGTTACCCATATAGAGAGACGGTGATGACTGGGTTTTATTATCTACACTTACGGTGCAGCAATAAGACCAGTCTGCGAATGCCAGTACACATTGGCGTGGTGAGATGCTCGTGACATTGTTCCACGTTCCACACGATATGCCCGTTTGTTCAATGGGCTAAGTGAATAAACACTAGTTCTTGTTCATAGCTAAAATTGCGCATACCGGTGCTGGTTGGGGATTTTCGGAACTTTGAGCGAACTTGTCTTATTTGAGTTGCTATTGTTTCTGGCTCCAAATAGCTGGCGTTACGGACCGAGCCGCTCATTCGCCGCTCCCGGGGCGGCTGGAAGCGTAAGGCGGCCATAATCATGCCATAATCATTAGATAGGGTATCCGGGCTAAAATTCGTCATATAATCATGTTTGCAACGTATTATTCAGGAAATGTGACAAACGTATGTACTAGTGGTGCCAATCGGTAAAATCATTTTCGGAATTCCGAATTTGTCCGAAGACCGATTCGGTTTTCGGACGGCACATTTCTTTGGACATTTTCGACATCCAATGCCCAAGGATGGCTTGTCGCGAAAATCACTTAGTTACTTTTTATTAAAAAAGAAAGTGTGCCACAGGTAATTAATTTCCATATCAAACACTTTTTTCTGCTTTTGGACAAATTTCGGACAAACAATGATTTTCGGACAGTTTCGGACGGACAGCTGACCATGGTCTTGGACATCGGTCGGACATTGGACAAATATTTTCTGAAACTGGCACCATTAGTATGTACCCCCCATGCCAGATAATACCATTGTTCAGGCATAAGCTAACCAATTCCGGTACTTTGTAACTGTGTTGCGGTTGGTCCGCCTTTTTGTATTAAATACATAATTATTGGTCATATTTAACGTTACAAATGTTGGAAAAAACGCCTCCTTCCTTGATCATTTGTGGTTATTGAATGTACAACGCACAATTTTGAAGCAAACATACCCCCGTTCTATATCGAAAAATGTGCCGGGAATCCAATGCTAACATTCATCTTTCTGTAGCGTTGCATGGTTGTCCGCCAAATTGCATTGCATTTGCAAACTATTGCTGGCAACGACAAATAATTTGCAAATACTTTTCATTTAGACGTCACACATCAGATCGGGCCAACTTTTTATAGTCTGCTGTCTTACTCTAGTCCTTCTTGATGTTTCAGACAAATATTTTGCACAGGGGTCCTTGCAAGGTCACATGAGGTCATCCGAGGTCACCAACACTTGTTTGTCAATACTCTCCGACAGATGAAGATAGAGAAGTGAAACCGGCACCAATGAGTTTCTCTCGTCGAGGCACGTCCCCCAACATGCACTATGACCTACTTGGGTCACCACTTGACCTTGACCTGATGTCATTTTTTTTTAAAAGTTAGCTTAACCGTATCAATACGAATATGATTCAAAGTGTCTTGACGAGACAAACACGATGGCGTCAAAATTAGTATCTTATCTGTATTAGATAAAAAGTTATTATGGAAGAACAGTTTTGCCAAAAATAGCCTTTTTGACCTTTGATGACCTCTGGAGCCTAAAACTGTTGATCGGAGCTAAAATTTGAGGACAACTGAGCGATTGAATTTTTCAAGAGCTTTGTATTGCTTTTTCCGTTTGTTCCTGGATGTCATAGTTCCCGAGATATTTGGGGGTTTTCGAAGCGAAGTCCTAAAACTGGCAAATCTGACCTTTGACCAAAACATGACTGAAATAGTTTCAAAATGATTTTTGATGAGCTTTTGAACGGTGTCTTAATCGCGCCAACGGTTCTGTCAGACGAAAACGTACACATTTATAAAATATTCCACTCATGATCGCCCAGGAATCCAAGTGATTTGATAATAATTGACTTTTTGACAGTCCTATATTAAACTGTCATAGTCAATAAGCGCAAGGTATGGAATAATAAATATTGCTGTACCATATGACAATTCATTTTCCGTCGACATCCGCTACATACCCAGAAAAACGACGAGTTCATGCCATGAGGACTCCAGGTCATCGTTCCCTAACGGAAAAGCTTGTAACGTGGCATTCCTTTTACCGCAAAAGGCACATTTATGTCTAATTTCGTGTGACGAGTGGCGACGCTCAGGAGAGCAATAGCCGATATGATTACTCAGTGTCAGACAAATTTACCGATTTTGTCCTAATGTGATCTACACTTGAGATGTGCCTACTATTTTGGGAAATCACACGATACCTTTTTACTACACCGTACTTTTCAAATTGAGTATTTTCGATGTTCATATCTTAATAATCCGTTTACCAACTAAAAGCTTTGCCAATTGGTGGGTACTTGGCCACTTTGCATTCAATTATTTGATCTTTAACAAGCTGGATACCCTCATAACATATACTTCTGATATGTATATATCTCTTCCCTGTGTATTATCTTGTCCGGTATCGATCCTGGTCTCGCATGCCACAGTGGATAGCGGATGCCTGGACCTGCACAGAGTGGCTCTCTGGATAGTCCCTGGGGTATGATGCCGCCGCTCAGTGCGGAGGGGAGCCGTGCGGCGGAAGTGACGCAGGAGGGACGAATCTGGCGCGGATGGCTGCAGCGCCGACTCATCACGCACTCAGCTCGGGATGAAAAATGAACGTGACGCGAATGCTCCCACGATATCCCCGGTACTACGCCTGTTTCCATGTACAGAGCGAAAACACCATAAGCACCCTTCAAACACTGATTAACGCTTATATCACACCATTTAGTTCAACTAACAGCCATCCTTTTGTACTAGAGCACTCCAAACATTTCTGTTTGGACCGGATCATCAAGCAACAGAGTGTAGTCGCTTAGTGTTCCAGTCGCCTTTTCTCTGCTGTTTTCCTTCGCGTCGTTAAACCATCTGCCTTTCCGTCGGGGGTCGTTTGCGGTGATGGCTTGCCGCCGTTTTTGTGCAGTGGAGTCGTTGGGAGGAGTCGATGGGCCTGTGGTGTAACCGTGCTGTAGACAGCGTTTGTTTGTGGTCCTGCACGAGTCTGCACAAAGCAACAGAAAGTGGGCCGTTTTGCATTTTGAGAAGCCGGGTGTTCCCCTACGGACGAATAAGTGTAATAGATTGAATTAAGTCTTCATATTTTTATTTTAGTATTGAACCCTTGATACATTGTTTTATTGGTGTATCAGAAAATTAAAACACCAGGTCTATTTAGGCAATAATTTTTTTACACATGCATATATCAACTAGTTGATCGAGATACACTAAAAATTATTGATTTTGTTACAAAGGCTGATAAAAACCAACCGGATGACCTCATTTACATATATACATCAAAATAAAGACACGGGGCTGACCTATTTGGCTTAAACCTATAATATCACGACGGAGTGTTTAAAGTTATCTTTAAACTTTGTACAAAAAAAATCTATAGCCACCTAGTTGATGTGTGAGTACACATTATATCCGACCCACCTTGAGCCTGCCTGCCTCCAGCAGCATGAGCAGGTAGTCGGTGCGTCCGGCTGCCACCAGCAGAAGACAGTCGGACAATGAGGTCCTCAGGCGCAGCCGTACTGAGCTTGTCCGGCTGGCGTCTTTCAGAGACACACGCGCGTGGGCGCCGCCGCCGAAAAAAGACGCTGCAGGAGGGACAGAAGACTGGCTGTCAGTGACGGGAAAACAACTACAAGAGGGCAAAAGGTATTATGAAGTTGCGGAAAGTTGTGAATTCATGCTACTGAAAAAAAAAAAACGGGAATCAATTATCTAAGCTTTCGCTGGACAGATAAATATAAAGTTTTCGAGGAACAAAGGTTCGAGTGCTTTCAATAAATAATTACTTGATGTGTGCTGTTTTATGCAGCATGGACAGGCACGTAGCCAGGATTTCGTCCAGGGGGGCGCCTCGAAAGGGCCCCCTTCCCCGAGGGTTGAAAGGGCCCCCTTCCCAATCGTTGAAAGGGCCAAACAAAATGGATGAAAAGGCACGTTACAAGGATGAAAATGCAGTATGACAGGTATGGTATGGGCCATATCAACTTTTAGGAGCTGGAGTTAGCAAACTGCCATATCAAGTTTGGAATCAGCGACACCAATTTGGGATCAGCTATATCAATTTAGAATATTTTTAAGATCGAGACCTGGAACTCTTAAACAAATTGCGCCGTGGAGCGGCGCGAAAATTTTGAGTCTTATGCCCTGGATATGCATTCTCAACAATGCGTCGCATTGCGTATGGTGCAGACCTCTAAAAATGGCATATTGTGCGTTTAAAAGTGCGGTAAAGAAGTGCTAAAGTGAACTATTTTGCCCAATTATATAGGAAAGTAGCAACATAACACATAAATGCGCCGAGAAACGGGCCGTTTTTTCTAACCCGCATATAATTGAATCTGTAGTTAAATTGCGCCGCGGAGCGGCACAATTTTGTCTAGTTTATTCCCCGGACAACTGCATTCTTACTGTTGAATGGCCCAGGGTCCCTTCAGATCGTCTAGGGGCCCGTCCGACCTTTTCAACGCCCTTCCGACCTGTTTCAGGAACTCATCTGGGACCCGCGAAGCAAAAAGACATGATGTGGAGTGGGTGATATATATAAAATACAAAGAGGGCTTACTCTACAAGAAAAAAAACGAAGCTTTCGGGTATATTGTAACACCCTGACGAAGAGTGTTACAATATACCAGAACGCTCCGCTTTTAATATTTGTATCGTGGAGGAAGTCCTCTTTGTATTTAATCTTTATCTGGGATCTCTACGTGCTGCTTGGCCCTTCCGGTCTGACCAGGACTCCTCTGACCTTCCAAGAAGCCCCCTTTGTGTGCCAAAGGGCCATTCGGCCTGTTCAGAGGTCCTTCCGACCTGGCCAGGGGCTGCACTGGCTGCTTTGTCGCCCTGCCGACATGCTCAGGGGGCCCTCCGACCTGCCCAGGAGCCCTCTGTGCTGGCTAGGGACCCATTCGACGTGTTCAGGGGGCCCTCTGACCCGCTCAGGGGCCCTTTCGGTCTGGCCAGGCCCCTCTGACATGCACAGGGCTCTTTTGAGCGTCTAAGGGGCCCTCTGGTCTTTCAGAGAGGGTCCGGGTGGCCCAAAGGGCCTCTGCAGTGCCTCTAAACTCTCTAAGGACCACGCTTCGTTGGTAAAGAGTCCATGATATCGCGCTTCGCGCGGTCTCCTTGGCCCTTTTTGGCGCGCTGCGCGCCGAAAAAGGCCCTCCTGGCCTCCAAGGGGGGGGGGGGAGGGGCGCCGCCCCCGCCCCCCTTGGTTACGTGCCTGAGCATGGATACACAACTTGCTTCACTTAGGTATCAGGTTTGGGTCGATTCTCTCGCCTGCGACTGGTTGGTAATCAGCTAACGTCTCTCGCAGCTCTCCACCCGGGTGGCTGCTCACGGTTCTATCTTGGGTCGGTCGTCGGTAGATTTGAGAAACAGCAGCGATCCGCCGACACGGAAGACGGAGGGGACGGGGACGGGGACGGGGACGGGGACGGGGACGGGGACGGGGACGGGGACGGGGACGGGGACGGGGACGGGGACGGGGACGGGGACGGGGACGGGGACGGGACGGGGACGGGGACGGGGACGGGGACGGGGACGGGGGACGGGGACGGATATGGGGATGGAGACGGAGATGGGGACGGGGACGGAGATGTGGATGGGGACGGGGATGGGGACCGGGATGGGGACGGGGACGGAGACTGCTGCTGAGCCGCTCCGTCTCTGCAGCTGCTGTCTGCGGTGGCGGTAAAATGAGACCGCTCGTGACAGACGCAGGACCCCCTTGTGCGGGGATGTTGGCGACAGGCGGCTACCACTTCTGGCAGACGTAGGAGGCGGGTGGTAGTAGCGCCCGGTTACGGTCAGTAAAGGGACCGTTGCCACGGGACGAGGACGACGATGTCGTATACTGCGCTGCGGGTCTGATAGAGGATAACTGGGCTGCAGGGGTGTAGCTTCTCCAGAAAAGCGATACTAATGCGCCAATGTGGCTGCATTTAGTGTCAATGCAAAACTTCACTTGTTTTATGCATACGCGCCATTTATCGGCGCTAAAAGCACTATTGCAGTATGACAGATTAAAGATCATCAAGACTAAAATGCATGCAACTTCTCAGGTTTTAAATATTTAATTGCTAAGGTAAACGGATTATTAGGCTAAACCAACCAACAACAAGTATTGTAAAATATAGCACGGTTAATATATTGTATTTGAACACATTATAATATTTAAGCAGAACAAAGGACTCAATTTAGGTTTTATTTAAAGGGACTATCCCACCTTAACATTATATTTGAGTTGGGATAGCCATTTTGATGGCTTGGCATGGAAATGAAGTATGGTAGCAGTTAAAACAACTACAATGATCTAATCAAAAAGATATTCGAGTTTCATTTTGACATCTGTAAAAAATAAGGCCCATGTGTATTTGAATAAGGCCTCTAAACCGACAGCGTCATCTCTCTTTACCCAACTGGTAATGATAGTCGACTTGTTTTAAGGTGAACCCTGGAGATATTTGCTACGTTTCAATGGTTTGGTAGTTGGTTTATTTTGTATTGAAAGTGCCAGAATTGTCTCGAAATAATTGTGCCCATACTTTGGCAGCGTAAATGATTTCTGTGTAGCTCTCTAGAGCTCAATATGACGTCTTCAGCCCACATATTCAAACTTAACTTTTTATTAAATTGAGCACTGTTTGCGAGAAGAAAAAAATGTCATAATCGTGTTCGGCAGCAATTACTTCATATTGTGCACCACAAGCGGCGTACATTTGACAACTTTTGGGAAGGTGGGACAGTCACTTTAAAGGGAATGTTTCACCTTTGTAAAAGTTGTCAAATATACGCTGGTTGTAGTCCAAAATATGAAGTAAGTGCTGCTGAAAACGATGGTGATATTTTTTCTCTCGAAAAGTCACTTAACTTTATACAAATTAAGGTTCTAAATTTGGGATGATGACGTCATTATTCAGCTATATACTGCCGCTGATTGGCTGACAAAGTGGGATTGGCTGAAAAAGTGGCTGTCAGCCAATCAGCGGCGGGACTAGCCTAGACCCCATTTTTCAAATTATAAATTAAATTGCTTAAAAACGGCTAAGTTTGGGGGGAAAATGACCTTAGTATTTTCGACATTTCAATAACGGCCAAAGATAATGGCTATCTCAGTCATGGGTGGAGCTTTTCAGAAAAAGTTGGTGGGCAAAATGTCATATTGGCTGGCTGTTTGGCATGGTTGAGGCGAAAAATGAACATTTTAATGCCAGGAAACCTTCAAATCTGACAAAAAGTTGGTGGGGCAAAACACAAAGTTGGTGGGGCAGTGGCCCCATCATTTTAATATGGAAACTCCACCTATGATCTCAGTTCAAAACCAATACAAAGATGAAACATTCCCTTTGAAACTTTGAAAATGTCATTGGGGTCCCAAACCTCCATGGGGCCTCTGTTTTCAGGGGCCTCCAACCTGCTTAGGGCTTCCATCCCACTCTGGAGGTTCCAGTGGAATGATGGGCTTACCGGCAGAGGCGTAAGCCCATCATTCCACTGTCTTTGAGGTCCAATTCGTGATC
>JAXIVJ010007440.1:57500-60804 GCA_036785665.1 Chirona hameri | reverse complement strand
ACACACAAGTTTGTGGTTCGTAGTAAAATAAATTAGGCGGCTTGAGCATGTTGATTATCGGTAGACTTGTTGAGCTGAAGGACCAGTATGTGGGACACGCATACATGTCATGTCCTTATGGCATTGATGTTTTGTGATTCAGTGTAAAGATGCTGAATTTCTGAACGTGGTTTGCAGTTGTAGCGAGGATGGTATGCCAGTTGGATATGTGCGAGCCTCAAAATTCGGTAGTGATATGTTGACGTTAAAGCCGTGAAATGTTTGTAAAAGTTAGTTTTTAGTAATTTATGTATAAATGCGTAGGTATGCGAATTATGAAGATTTGAACTATAAGATATGAAGTTCGTGGATGATAATTGTTATTGGCATGCGAATCTGTAACGTAAAAACGTGCGCTAATTTTTTTTCTTCAAACGATAAACGTTTAATCTTGGTAGTATCGTAACGACAAAACCTCAATTCGCCTATCTGTTATTTAAAAATAAGCCACGGTCTGTCATACTACTGATCATTTGAGTTCTATATATTCCATCATAACGTCTTCCATATCGCCATAGCTATAAAGCAGATCAATATTCCATAGACCCACTATTAGCCGTTTTCACGAAGGATTTTGCGTTTCGGAAGATTGGGGCGTTTGGGGCGATTGGGGCGATTGGGGCGATTGGGGCGTTTGGGGCGTTTGGGGTAAATGGGTCTATAGCTCGTAAGAACACGGCTTTTCCCGGTGATTTTTGGTATCAATCGCAATTTTAGTTATTAATGTATAAGTATATGCTCTTACAATTCAATATTTCCCGTTAGTTTGCTTTGAATATTCTTTGTGTGCAAATCTGGCAGTTTTGGGTTGCGCTAGTTCCTTCTACAAAATATACGGAAAACGCCCCAAAAGAGGCTAACAAGTATACTAGATAATCAGCTTTGATTGAATAAAATACGCAATTGACACTTAGTAAGGGCAAAATTGAAGATATTAATGACAAAGAAATATAATATTATGATGACAAATGCAATCAAATGTCAAAAGCATAGACAGGCCTTAATTCATCGTCGCTCCGTCCCGCTGAGATCGTCTAATTTAGAGCGGTAACTTTGTTGGTTTCTGAAAACCGGAACAATCCTTACTCATTTATTTAAGCAACGAATCACACCAAATGTTCTTGATTTGATCAATTGATTAATTGATGAATCTCATTAAAAGCTGAAAGAACCTCAGAAAAAGCACTTATAAACCCATGAAACATGCGGGCTTTCTGCAGCCACTGGTACTGGAAACTCACAAATGGCTCCTCTAGATCGAACGGACGGCATGGCTGGGCGCAGACGACGGCTCTGCACATGCGCAACGTGACGTCAGGCGACCGGCTGGCCCGTCGCCATGGTGACGGGCCGGCTGGCGCCGGAGCCACGTGGTCGCCATGGTTACCGGGCGGCGGCGCCTGCGAGCCAGCGCAGAGCCGGAGCCAGCCTTCTTGTCATCTTACAACAAATGATCAAAACGAAATCACTCATTATCATTAATCCTTGCTATCAAAAGTGAATATGACTGAAAATATGAATGGACATCTAGTTTTCATTTATATCATCTAGTTTTCATTGAAATAAACTATTATTTCTGAAAACCATGTCGTTGCAAAATATGACCATTTCCCGAACCCCGCACATCCGGGATTCGAGCAAGAGTCTCGCCAAACGCCCCAAACCACCACAGCCATCTGGCATCACCAGAGCTAGTTTAAGATGAAATTGTTAATTTTAAGTAAACTATGGTGTTATCATTACAATGGAATTTCCAGAAAAATGCATTAATTCATAAAGTTGCGATTGATATAAGAAATCACCGGGAAAAGCCGTGTTCTTACGAGCTATAGACTCATTTACCCCAAACGCCCCAATCGCCCCAAACGCCCCAAACGCAAAATCCTTCGTGAAAACGGCTATTACAAGTTCAGGTGTTGTTACAGATATCAACCCGGAGCTTTGCTTTGGGTATTCCGAGGAGAGCATATCCGGCCGAGGCTATAAGCCAGCATCAGGACCGTCCTCAGCAGAGTGCAGTTTAGACGCACCGGAAACCGATACCAGCGACAACGCAGGCAAAGGCCGTCGCTATAGCACTCGCAGGAGAGGACGGGGTGATCGGCCTGCTTCCACCAGCGGTTCAAACGGAACGCTGGCTGATGATAAAAGCGACCAGGACGGAGAGGTGTCTTCTTCACGCTCGAAGAGACGACAAATTGGAACTAGAGCCGGACAAGAAACGTGTCGAGTCTGTGAAGATGTATTTAAGAGTAAAATTTCGATGCAGAGGCACTTCAGGAAATGCCATGGGAGCTTAAAGCCCTATGAGTGTCTTACATGTGGAAAAACCTATCAGACCAGCAGTGGATTTGGCCAACATCTGAATTCGCACTGTCTGAGGAGAGTATATGAATGTCCTATATGTAACAAGGCGTTTGGGAAAAACGATGTTCTCACGAAGCATCTTAAAACTCATGCAGAAAACAGGCCAAGGCCTCATCAATGTCTCCTGTGTGGCAAAACGTTCTTAGAAGTCCATGATTTGAGAAGGCATTCCCATACCCACACGGATGAAAAGTGGCATAAGTGTGAAATTTGTGGAAGAGGGTTCGCACAGAAAGGTACCCTCGGAATGCATTATCGGACTCACACCAAATACAAACCCTACGAGTGTGATATTTGTCACCAGAGGTTTGCTCGTAAACATGTTTTGGAGAATCATGTACTTACGCACACCGGTGAAAAGCCCTACAAATGTGAACATTGCGATAAGCGTTATGCGCGAAAGGATGTGTTAGCAGATCACCGAATGATACACAAAGAAAAGTACGCGCACGGGTGTGATATATGCGGGAGACATTTCCATTCAAAAGCAAGACTTCTTAACCATGTTGTGTATGGCAAGGAACACTCACGAGGACACGCCTATGTGGACCAATGACTGACTGCCGTGCCTGATCCAGATGTCCCGCTCGAACGCTCGAACAGTGAAGTTGTCCTGTGGATGCACGCTTTGGCACAGGTGGGATCGATGTGGACTTCAGGGACGTGCTGCAACTTTAATTCCAAACGCTTCACCAGAGGATGGTCGTCGCTGCAATGATGTGGCACACGTGCGTGTAATCCTACAAATAAGTGTGAGCAATTTGTATGCCCAGTACTTTCCGTCGGGGGAATAACTCCCCTGAACTGCTGATAGTTGATATTGATACACATGCACTGGCGGTTCCAGGGGGGCGTTGGGGATAATTCCCCCCCCCCCTCCGCCCCTGACAGGAATTTG
>JAXIVJ010007440.1:5000-52500 GCA_036785665.1 Chirona hameri | reverse complement strand
ACACACACACACACACACACACACACACACACACACACACACACACACACACACACACACACACACACACACACACACACACACACCACACCACACACACACACACACACACACACACACACACACACACACACACACACACACACACACACACACACACACACACACACACACACACACACACACACACACACACACACACACACACACACACACACACACACACACACACACACACACACACACACACACACACACACACACACACACACACACACACACACACACACACACACACACACACACACACACACACACACACACACACACACACACACACACACACACACACACACACACACACACACACACACACACACACACACACACACACACACACACACACACACACACCACACACACACACACACACACACACACACACACACACACACACACACACACACACACACACACACACACACACACACACACACACACACACACACACACACACACACACACACACACACACACACACACACACACCACACACACACACACACCCACACACACACACACACACACACACACACACACACACACACACACACACACACACACACACACACACACACACACACACACACACACACACACACACACACACACACACACACACACACACACACACACACACACACACACACACACACACACACACACACACACACACACACACACACACACACACACACACACACACACACACACACACACACACACACACACACACACACACACACACACACACACACACACACACACACACACACACACACACACACACACACACACACACACACACACACACACACACACACACACACACACACACACACACACACACACACACACACACACACACACACACACACACACACACACACACACACACACACACACACACACACACACACACACACACACACACACACACACACACACACACACACACACACACACACACACACACACACACACACACACACACACACACACACACACACACACACACACACACACACACACACACACACACACACACACACACACACACACACACACACACACACACACACACACACACACACACACACACACACACACACACACACACACACACACACACACACACACACACACACACACACACACACACACACACACACACACACACACACACACACACACACACACACACACACACACACACACACACACACACACACACACACACACACACACACACACACACACACACACACACACACACACACACACACACACACACACACACACACACACACACACACACACACACACACACACACACACACACACACACACACACACACACACACACACACACACACACACACACACACACACACACACACACACACACACACACACACACACACACACACACACACACACACACACACACACACACACACACACACACACACACACACACACACACACACACACACACACACACACACACACACACACACACACACACACACACACACACACACACACACACACACACACACACACACACACACACACACACACACACACACACACACACACACACACACACACACACACACACACACACACACACACACACACACACACACACACACACACACACACACACACACACACACACACACACACACACACACACACACACACACACACACACACACACACACACACACACACACACACACACACACACACACACACACACACACACACAAACACACACACACAAACACACACACACAAACACACACACACAAACACACACACACAAACACACACACAAACACACACACAAACACACACACAAACACACACACAAACACACACACAAACACACACACAAACACACACAAACACACACAAACACACACAAACACACACAAACACACACAAACACACACAAACACACACAAACAACAACAAAAAACTAGATCCGCCTCTGTACATATGCCACTTTCACAGGAGTTCGCATACAATGACCGGGCATCGTTTTCTCATGTATCGCTCAGGTACATTAAAGGACATTTCGTTTCACATCTTCGTGCTTAATTTCGGTTTGTTTTCCTGTCCGAGTGATGATTGGTTTAGCTAGTGTTTCGCTGACGAGCTAAATATACGTAGCAAGCCGATCAATATTGTTTGTTGACGTTCTTCCTGGCAGTCTGGCTTGGTCACTCAGCCGCTCAGCATCATCATCAGCATCATCATTAGGTACCATCACCACCTGTGCCGTGGTGTCACCACCCGCGTGGTAGCTAGAACGGTTTCGCGTATTGAACACGTTCCTTTAAATGCGTAAAACATTTACGAGTTCATATACATGCCCTAACGCACATGGAGTCGCCTATTTTCAATTGGAGTCAAAACACCTTAAACACAACACTGATATACACGCCTTTTTAGTCGTGGATATCACAACCTTAGGCGGCGGCTGGAACAAGCTGATATACACGCCTTTTTAGTCGTGGATATCACAACCTTAGGCGGCGGCTGGAACAAGCACTAAGCGCTATTGGCCAATGCTATACACGAACATCTCACAGTGAATGCACAGGCTTCATCAACAGCAATATCATGAACTTTGCTCCAACGGAAAGCTGCATTTAGTTGTTAACGTTGTGCACTTCGCCTTCATAGGCAAAAAGAAGGACGTACGCAGGATATAGCGCATGAGTCGTGAGTCCCCAGGAGTTCAGAGTCACGGGACGAACTTAGCCACGCTGCACATCACGCTGCACATAACGGCAGCGCGTCACGGCCCCGGTGCCAGGCTGGCCGCTATATGCTGCGGCTGTCGCGGCAGCGGTGTGAACCCGCCGCTGATCTCCTCTACCAGCCCCTTCGGCGGCTGTGACGCGTTCAGGTAGTAGCCCCAGTAGCACACGTTGAACAGCGCGAACAGCACCGGGTACACGATGATGGACATCTTCTCGAACATGAGCGCGCGCCACTCGAGCTCCTCGGACAGCTCGGTCCGTGACGGCGGAGCCTCGGCGGGCAGCTCGAGCGGTCTCGACTCGACGTGCCGTAGCTGCGGGCTCAGCAGTGGCTTGCCTCCGGCTCCCGGCGCCGAATCTACGGCGAACGACACTCTGGACTTGTTCGTGGCGTCACTGTGCACGGGCAGATTGGCGAGCGAGGGCCCCGGCTCGGGCGCGTCGCAGTAGATGGACGGCGTAGTGTCGGGCCTGTCGTGGCCGACGTCTCCCTCGTCACCCTCGTCACCCTCGTCGCCGTCGCCGCCGTCGCCGCCGAACAGGTCATCGAACACCTGGCGGTTCTCGACAAGCGCCACGGAGACTGGCAGAAGGAAGCTAGGCTTCTCCTGTTTGTACGATTGCGACACGACGAACAGCAGCCGGATGTCGACTAGACAGTTGACGATGGCGGCGAACACGAACAGGAAGCAGCCATGCATCCAGACGTCGATGCCGCGCAGGTACGAGGCGGACGGCGAGTGCTTGCTGATGAGGGAGTTGAGCGCCGTCAGCGCTAGCAGCGTGGTGATGGTGAGGATGATGCGGCCCTGCGCGTACGGCGGCGGGATGAAGAAAGTCAGCCACGAGATGATGACGAACAACACGGTCGGCAGGTAGATCTGCAGCAGGTAGAACGGCAGCTTGCGGCTGAGTATCAGCACGAAGCCGATACGCCCGAAGGAGCCGGTTTTGTACTGGACCTTCTTCATTCGGAGGACTCTGACGCTGAAGGAAAACTGGTCAATGCTGTAGTCGCGCAAGAGACCAATGGGATGCTTTGGGTCCCATGTCAGGTCTTGCTCAGTAGTTCGAATGCGCCAGCTCTCTACATACATAGGGCAGTACTGAACGTCCAATGGGAAATTCCTAAAGTTCATCTGGCAAGACAGCTTGAACTTTCCGAACATTGTGTATTCCACATCTCCGTGGCCATTGATCCGGACGGCTTCTGAACTTACCAATACTTTTGAAATGTGCATTTCTTCTACCCGATTCAAATATAAGTCTGGAAACCATATTATTTTGGAGACCTCCTCTGGTAAGTACCTGACTGAGCCATTGCTTAGTCTCTTGATTTTGGGACATTCGTCCATATACTCTGGAGGGGGCTTGATTCGGCTGTCCGTCCAAAATTGCTTTATTGTCAGAAGAAGCACGATAATTTCTTCATTCTCGTCAACATCCATGATCCGGAGTATGTCCACGATTATTCGAATGATAATCCTTTGGGACTTCGAGTCTTTCTTGGCGCTGGTATGCATGACGCCAAGCCGTTTTTCTGGGCCTCCAGTCGGAAGCGGTGAAAGTATTCGGTTGTAGTTTGGGCCTACAAGGGACATGTGAGCACATTTAAAGTCATTGCTGATTTCGGACATGGACGTTTTTGGAGATTGTGTTGGTAAAGTGGCATTTATCAGGAATGATCCATTTGCGGGCATTGTGGTGGTGGGAACTTCTGAAGCATTACCAGAAGCCACAAGAGCTAGAAACATCAACTTACCAATCCGCCAATGCATCTGGTTGACAATCATGCTGATGCAAAATCCAGTATCTTTGCAGCTCGATTGCCTCCGATGTCACTTCGAGCAGCTAACATAAGTGCGGTGTAACCTTAGCTGCTCAGTGAAGTTGGACTATTGTTTATCTTCAGAGAAAATGTTTGTCGTCATATTTCAAGTCAACATATAATTGTATACCATGTTACTTGCTGCATAAATGGAGAACTTAAAACCTGAAGCGGTCTCAATCAACAGCAGCAGCAATTCAGCGGAATTTGTGTAAAGTTGAGAATAGTAGAAAGATTTGCTTGTCTTCAGTGTCATTCCTGTATTTGATTAGCTTTGCTCATTCACTTTACTTGGGCATTTCAGCTCCGTAACTTTCCCAGTTAAAGTTTGTTGCCGAATGTTTGACCCGTTTGGCCGCTATCGATGGCCTTGGTTTAGCACAGTTTGGTCCTAGCTTTGGCCCCCAATGTGCCAAATATTATGGTTTACGTTATAGAGCCTGATGGGTCCTGGCTTGTCCTTGGCCTTCCGGTTTTGCGTGGGGTTTGACAATAAAATTTATCAACGCTTGAGCACGCGCATAAAATATCAGGATCTTGCGCCAGCGCATATTTTCCCGTTCTAATGCACCTTATGTGAAATGCTTGCGAAATCGGACAGCACTGTTTTTTCAATGCAAAAACTCAACGCTAGCCAATGTCGGGCATTTTATCTGCTGCATCGCAAAGCTCTAAATGCGTAGCACAGGAGACCTGTTCGCAATTAGACAAATCCAGATATCTCATCTACATTGTACAAATGTATGAACCGGAAATGATCAACCTCGAGGGTCGTTGATTTGGATTGGATCTGAATTTGGATCGATTCAGGCGTTTAGACTGCTCATATAGGTACTCCTGTGAATATCATCTCCTTTATTCAAACGGTGTTTCGTGCGTAGGGGAGAGTGGGTCAAAATGAGGTACCCAGGTAAAACGGACACCCCTGTTTTTGGATGTTATAACTGGGCCCATTTAAAATCATATGGTGAAACTTGAGACTCACCGAAAGTGTACTGAAATGTTGTACACTAGTCCTCTCTGTGGAAAGCCATCTTGAAATATGAAGTGGGGAAAGCGCGCTTAGATTATTATTATTGTGTTTACCGGGTTTCAAAGGCAATTTATTCAAAAGACAAGGGGATCATGTATGTCAATTTGTTTTTCGATGGTCGGCACATAAAGGCTCAGTGAGCATTGATAGATTTATAGAACCAGTACTTTTTCTAGGACAATACATTGTGTCACAATAGTGCCAATGGGGCAAAATGGCTGGGACAATTTGAGCACTCTGGGCAAAACAGCCACAAAGTCGTCCATTTTGCTAGAACCTGAAGCAAAATAGAGAGGATGTTTGAGTTAAAATTGGCCACTAGTATGATCTTTTTACCGTGATTACCGCGTGGAAGCGTAGTCAAAAGATTGTGGGGTCCCGACCTTTCAAGTCGGGACCCCACAATAGCGGCTCGAAAAGTGGACATGCGATTTCAATAACACAGCGAATCCCGCCCAGTTCCGTATTTGTTGTCCTTTCACATCCCAAGGAAACGCAGATGTAGCCATTTGTTGGCGTAGGATGATAATTGAGGACCAAAAATGAAAAGTGTGCATTAGAAATCAGACATGTTTTGCTCCCCTTCTAGTAACACGCTTGATCCGAAACAAGGAATACAATTTTGAAACGAAAGTTCCGATAGGAAGACACTGATATGTATGAATGACGAAAGACCTCCTCAATCAAAAAAGGATATGAAGAATGATCGGACACACAAACTTAGTTATCCGTCATCGTGTTTATTTTGCCCCGAAGGATGATCCGTTTTGCCCCAAGCATGGGACAAAATGGACAAAAAACATCGCTTTATATTTTTCAACGTCATATCCTTTCATCAATGAACATCGAGCTATCACTTTTACCAGTGATGAGCAATTGAACAGCCTTCAAAATTATCGAGTTGCTGGTGATTTTCTGGGGCAACTGATCAGCGCTACGTACGTATGAAAAAAACAACAGTTGTGGTGTCCGTTTTGCCCCGCTCTCCCCTATATGTATTCAAATGACAAGCTGTTCATTTAACACGCACATTGTATGCACATTCTATGTATACCCAGTACCCACATATCCTAACAGACTCAACACATAACCTAGTACGATATGCATAATAATTACTTAGTTTAAACATCCATTAATTAAATTCAGGGCTTGAGGATGACCGCACAATGACGTTGTTCTTAACAGCACTGCAAAATTATACAATTGGTACCTATGCATCATGAGCCAATATCATGTTCGATGGTCGCTAGCATTTAAAATGAATAAGCCATGAATAAGCCTTCGCTAGAAGATGAGCACGCACAAATTTATAACATGATCTGGGGATTGTCATCGGCAGTCACCTTACAGACAGTTCAGTGTCGGCTACTGACTGCCCTGGTACACTGACAACAGAACCCAAACAGAGCAGCGCCCCTTCTGACCCCCACACGCGCCAGTCAGCTCCTGTGGCTCCCCACACGCGCCAGGCAGCCCCTGTGGCTCCCCACACACGCGTCAGTCAGCTCCTGTGGCTCCCCACACACGCCAGTCAGCTCCTGTGGCTCCCCACACACGCCAGTCAGCTCCTGTGGCTCCCCACACGCGCCAGTCAGCCCCTGTGGCTCCCCACACACGCCGGGCAGCCCCTTCTGCTCCCCCACATGCGCCAGTGGCTCCCCACACACGCCGGGCTGCTCCTGTGGCTCCCTCACGCGTCAATCGACAGCGAACCGTTTCATTGTTCAGTCGGCGCTGTCGCCGCCAGGACATCCCCGTGTGTCGCCGACCGTGGGATGTTGACTATATGTATACAACACTGACTAGGCCTGCGAAGCCGTCCGCCTCAGGCCAACATACACACTGGGGAGGTGTCCCGGACTGAGTCGCGATGAAGCCGTCCGCCTCAGGCCAACATACACACTGGGGAGGTGTCTCGGACTGAGTCGCGATGAAGCCGTCCGCCTCAGGCCAACATACACACTGGGGAGGTGTCCCGGACTCAGTCGCGACGAAGCCGTCCGCCTCAGGCCAACATACACACTGGGGGAGGTGTCCCGGACTGAGTCGCGATGAAGCCGTCCGCCTCAGGCCAACATACACACTGGGGAGGTGTCCGGACTGAGTCGCGATGAAGCCGTCCGCCTCAGGCCAACATACACACTGGGGAGGTGTCCGGACTGATTCGCGATGAAGCCGTCCGCCTCAGGCCAACATGCACACTGGGGAGGTGTCCGGGACTGAGTCGCGATGAAGCCGTCCGCCTCAGGCCAACATACACACTGCGGAGGTGTCCCGGACTGAGTCGCGATGAAGCCGTCCGCCTCAGGCCAACATACACACTGGGGAGGTGTCCCGGACTGAGTCGCGACGAAGCCGTCCGCCTCAGGCCAACATACACACTGGGGAGGTGTCCGGACTGAGTCGCGATGTGACCGAGTCTGTGTATCACTCCATTCAGCGTCTGGCGCCGCGATACGCTCGCTCGATGGAGTTCGCTCGAGTTCGATCGCTGTTGAGACGCTCGCTCGCTTTCACTCGAGTTAGTCGCTAGTGCAACGGTCGCTCGATTTCACTCCATTTCGCTTTCCACAATGTCTTGCCTGCAGCCGTCGCCTTTCTTCCCGACCTACAGCATTGTCTCAAATGTCCCCAAGTTCTTGTTTGTCAGGTGACTGATCTCCGGCCGGCAAATTGTCTTCAGTCTCTGAAAATAGGATGTCGAGGACGTGAGCGTTTCAGTCAATTCCTGCGTGTTAGAGTCGTGATATTTAACGCATTTCGCAAGTGATTGTCGTTTTTTCCTACCTTGTATTTAACCATCTTGAATTTATGTGATTGATTGATACCATATTTCACACAAACGACAGATTCAGTCGCATTTTTAACGTCCTCTGTTAGTTTCAACAAAACAGTGTCAGTCGCTGAACGTTTCTAAAAAAAAAACACGTTTTTGTCTCTGATCGTTGGCGAGTCGCTGCATTATTCCACAGCACAGTTACAACTGGCTGTGCAACCACACTGCGCACCACAGCACTCGGCGGGTTACCTGTCTGAAGGAGCCGCGTGCCTTGACAAAGGCGTAGATAAAGAACACTGGCGGGCAGAGCATCGAGGAGAGCGCCAGCAGGATGCCCAACAGGTGGGCCCACGCCGGGTATTCATAGTCCAGGTACTTCACCGGTGTGAAGTTGAAGATGTTGAACAGAAGTACACTCTACGAAACACAGGAAACATTATATGGAAGACCGAGAATGGCATGCATCTGTTCAGCTGGATACATTCTAAATGTGATTACTGCTGTGTTGATTATATTTATTCCAAGTTGATTACATTATATTGTATTCCAAGATGATGCGAATTTTTTAGGCTATTTATTTTTCAGCTAACGGACGCACATACCGAACCGGGGATGTAGGAACGCCACGAAAAGTGTGTGTGTGTGGGGGGGGGGGGGGGGTGACAGTGAAACTTTGACCTCGTGTGGAGAGAAACCCAACCCACGGGAACCGCGCCGGTTCCCATGGTCCCATGGAATAATTTGTTTTAAAAGATTTATTTGCATATTTTTTTCACCAAGCAAAACATAATAATAGCACAAAAAAGGCCGAAAAGTTTGGGGGGGCATGGCCCCCACGGTCCCCTGTTCCACGCCTATGTACCTAACACACTGCAATCAACATATTTTGCAATTTCCTCCTGCATCATTGTAGCTCCCAAGGTAACCCGGGTAACCCCGCGCCCCTCCTGTGGTCGATATTTTCAGAGTAGTGCAATGCTTTGGTGAAGCTCAAATGAATGGCGACTATCCCGGAACCGGCGCGGTTCCCGGAACCCTCATCCTACCCTGAAACCAGATAACCAATCCCACACAGAAAGTTCCCCCCAATCGGAGGGGGTGGGAGTCGGCTCTCACCAACGTGATGGCTGGGCAGATCACGGTCCAGCAGAGCTTGAACCAGATGAACGGGTAGAAGCCGACCATCTCCTTGATGGCCTCGAAGAAGCGGTCGGCACCGAAGCCCCAGCCGATGGCGATGCACTCGAAGAAGATGAGGGTCAGCAGGGCCATGCCGGAGGCGGCGTAGTCCTCGAATATGACCAGCAGGTACATCCCTCCCTACCGGACGGACAGACACGGAGGGGGGTGGTGAGGCAGACAGCAGACGTGGCATGGGGCTGTGGTGGCCGAGGCGAGGCTGTGGTGGCCGAGGCGAGACTGCGTGTCCAACAATGACGGAGTGACGTGCTTCAGTTCAGCTCAGTTTCATTCATTCGCGCGATCGCCAACTCTATTGCAGACTGCAGAGTCCCATGCGCGCCGAAAATAAGACTTTTCCTTAGCTTGTTCTTCAATTATTTACCTTATTTTACATTATCTTATTCTTCTCTGACAACTTCCTTAACGTTTCGGGATTGATCCGAGAGCATGAAATAGGTCGATTATGGATGTGACCCAATATAAATAAAGTCTTTAAGAAACGGAGTCTATGTTAATCTATCCATGAGTTATTTGCATACCCAATGAGTTGTCATGCCGATTTAGAATATTTCGAACACCGTTCCGTTTCTGCACTATTACTAACACCATCATAAGACGATTATGTAGCCCTGTCTATAAGACCGACACTACTGCCTTGTTTAAACTGTACATATGATATACACATCATACATTTTGCACATTGTCTACGTTCAATGTCCAGTAACAGTTGCAGCAATAAAGATCGACGATCATTATTTACGCTTGGCTCACGCAAGCGTGCCTACTGATATTGACGGTCAGGAGGCGAAGTGCGTTCTGTTTACCTCGGTTACCATGGAGATGCCCACTAAGAATGAGATGAGGCAGTAGATGGCGATGAATATCTCCCTGCTGCCGCGACGCCGGAGTATATGCGGGAACTCGTCCACGATCGCAGTGATCAGACCTTCCATCGTGCAAAACTGCGGCACGAATCATCAAACGTCAATATGCATATGCTTAATGCTTGGCATTTAGTAATTACACAACGGTTCTCAGGAAAATGGAAAGAGCATTGCCAATTGACTGGCACTACATTCCAGATCTTTATCGACAAGGCATAGGTACATACCGGTGCAATGCACATACTGGGTAGGTGGACTGGAGACTGCAACTTGGTGCTAGTTACTTGGAATAAAGTGGTATACTGTGCCGGCAAACATAAAGGATTGCGGTACAGTCTACATATTTCCCACGGACAACATTGAATAAACAAGGAATCCGGAGACTACATCGTGGTGTTGTCGCATTTGAACAAGTGGTAGACTGCACCGCACGCCACAAATGACTGCGGCACAGCCTATACTGATTTTCCAAGGCGCCGTAGATAGGGAACTCCTTCGTGCGACAAGCACCTGCAATTCACCACCACCAGCACACGTTTGTCCATAGGTTCACCATCGCACTGGCGAGTCCAGTTCCAGCATGATCACCGTACCTGCGGGCTGCGAGTCCATTTCCAGCATGAGCACCGTACCTGCGAGTCCAGTCCCAGCATGAGCACCATGAGGAAGAAAAGGGCTGCCCACATCGGGCTGATGGGCAGCTCCTGAATAGCCGATGGATAGGCCAGAAACAGCAGACCGGGGCCTGGAAATCAACGGTCGGCTATGTTTTCCATCATTATCACCCCATGAAGCGAAGAAGTGACATACTGTTGGTTACCTTACTAACAGGCTTATGATGACATGCAAAGCCAAATGTGAATAGTTTACCGGGAGGAAACTTTGCCAGCAGTTCTTGTTCTTCCAGCATCTTAATATATGGAATCTGATAGGGTCTGATGCGAAACTGATAACCTACATGGGGACTATGAAGTGGCGATAAAATTACAAATTGACTGCTCAGCTGACATTGAAAATGCAGGACTATGTCATAACACAAATCTACCATCTCGACACGTCAACTCACCGGACGCTGCCACCTCGTCCACCGGTTTGCCCTGAATCAGCGCCATGTATCCAATCACCGAGAAGATGACAAACCCGGCGAATATGGACGTACACGAGTTGATGGCGCATATCATTAGGGCGTCTCTGAAATGAGCAAAGGCTAGCATAAATATGGCGTCGTAAATATTTATTAATCTGCATAAACATGCCATATAATATATATATATATATATATATATATATATATATATATATATATATATATATATATATATATATATATATATGACAAGCTATTTACAAAACAGATAATCCTTTCTATGAGAACGGTTGTGACATTGCAAGGCCTGTGAGGGTAGTATTTTATGGAGGCGATGTATTTTACATTGATGGAGGGACTTGCATGTAAGGAACTGCTTGACCTTCATGATCCCCGACTCTCAAATCGAGCCGGTTTTTGGATAGTTATTGCAGCGTATATAAGACATGTCACAGATAACAGTGATCGCCTCCTAAACAGTTGTCCCCCACCTGTGGACATTGTTGTTGAACTTGTTGTAGCTGCCCAAAGCAATCAGGGATCCCAACGCCAGGCCATAAGAGAAGAAAACCTGGCTGGCTGCGTCAATCCACACCTGGAGACACAGACCTGTCGTTAATACACACCCTTGGATGCCATCCCGCGTCAATCCATGTCTGTAGACACAATTCTGAATTAATTCAAGCATGCTGGGCATTGAGAGTGAGACATATCAATTAAGACTATGAAGACGGACAACGTGGCGGCTGCAGCCGACATTGGACTCTTAGCACGCAGTGAGGAACGCACATATTAATTATTGTTTTAATGGGAAATAATGACCTTTTTACTTTGTTAGCAACACTCTATTTGGCTACCGTATGGTATTAAAATGATGTGATCAAAATTTAAGAATTAAATCAAATTATTCCCTTATTCGAAGTTGGAAGTTTGGGAAAATTAATGATCGGTATTTTCCCTCCACTATTGGAAAGCGACACACACACACACACACACACACACATATATATATATATATATATATATATATATATATATATATATATATATATATATATATATATATATATACGCTTTTGTATCAATCTGTTCAACGTTGTTGAATGGGCACTTCGAAACAAATCGCCGATACTAAATAGGTGGCCGTCGACGTGCATCGATGAGCTTCCGATTGAATTGCCAGTTTTTTTTTGTTTAAATGGTTAATTGTAAAGGATGGGCGGGTATATAATCACAAGCAGAACGCAAAATATATTTCCCACACTATTGCGTAAACAAGCAATACGGGAAAAGCCCAGAGTTTGATGGAAACCGAAAAGTACTTGGCAAGAACCGGTCGTTAAAAGTGTGTAACGCTATCAAGATTAACTTGACATATCTCTCGGAAGGAATTTTTATATGCAAAATGCGATGAATTTACATCATACTTTGGGCTCGTCTGTCGATTTCAAGTGCTAACTCCATTGTTGTGGGAAAAGGTCATTATTTCCCTTTAATGTTGGTTTACTGACACACATTTCAACATGGTCAGCCCGCAAACGATTGCACCAGTGACCTCTCACCTTGAACTCCTTTAGTTTGTTGATATCTGGTAGCACGTAGTACATGATTCCGTCGATGGCTCCCGGCAGTGTGACTCCGCGTATCAGGAGGATGAACATGAGAAGGTACGGGAACAATGAGGTGAAGTACACGACCTGTCAACAAAGGAACGGCAGATGAGGTACACCAACAGACTCCGCGTATCAAAAGGATGAACATGAGAAGGTACGGGAACAATGAGGTGAAGTATACGACCTGTCAACAAACGAACGGCAGATGAGGTGCACCAACAGACTCCGCGTATCAGGAGGATGAACATGAGAAGGTACGGGAACAATGAGGTGAAGTATACGACCTGTCAACAAAGGAACGGCAGATGAGGTGCACCAACAGACTCCGCGTATCAGAAGGATGAACATGAGAAGGTACGGGAACAATGAGGTGAAGTACACGACATGTCAACAAACGAACGGCAGATGAGGTGCACCAACAGACTCCGCGTATCAGAAGGATGAACATGAGAAGGTACGGGAACAATGAGGTGAAGTATACGACCTGTCAACAAACGAACGGCAGGTGAGGTGCACCAACAGACTCCGCGTATCAGAAGGATAAACATGAGAAGGTACGGGAACAATGAGGTGAAGTACACGACCTGTCAACAAACGAACGGCAGATGAGGTGCACCAACAGACTCCGCGTATCAGAAGGATGAACATGAGAAGGTACGGGAACAGTGAGGTGAAGTACACGACCTGTCAACAAACGAACGGCAGATGAGGTGCACCAACAGACTCCGCGTATCAGAAGGATAAACATGAGAAGGTACGGGAACAATGAGGTGAAGTACACGACCTGTCAACAAACGAACGGCAGATGAGGTGCACCAACAGACTCCGCGTATCAGAAGGATGAACATGAGAAGGTACGGGAACAGTGAGGTGAAGTACACGACCTGTCAACAAACGAACGGCAGATGAGGTGCACCAACAGACTCCGCGTATCAGGAGGATGAACATGAGAAGGTACGGGAACAATGTGGTGAAGTACACGACCTGTCAACAAAGGAACGACAGATGAGGTGCACCAACAGGGAGCAAAGCAATGCAAAGTGTAATTTACCGCTAGCTTGTTTATTTAGTTTATTTTGCTTGTTTATCAGGTAGGTTCTTATGCTACATTACATGCTAATGGCTATATTTTTATTTTATAACATATCACAGCAGTATATTGGCTTTATGTTGGTACCACAGTGTCCTACCTTTCCGGTGACCTTAACCCCCTTCCAGATGCAGAAGTAGCAGATGACCCAGGC
The DNA here is from genome assembly GCA_036785665.1 of Chirona hameri. Taxonomy (NCBI): domain Eukaryota; kingdom Metazoa; phylum Arthropoda; class Thecostraca; order Balanomorpha; family Balanidae; genus Chirona; species Chirona hameri. Next base: position 38,010 of record JAXIVJ010007440.1, on the reverse strand, counting down.
CAGGGCGAGCGTGCCGACCAGCTCCCACCGCACATCGCCCATCTGGTCAATACCGCTGGAGATACCCAGGGCTCTACGCCTGGCGAGCAGCACGGCAACAGAACGCTGTTGTCAGTCGGTTTTACAGGCACACGGAACAACGCACCGCCATCATTCGGTCTAACGGAACAACGCACCGCCATCATTCGGTCTAACGGAACAACGCACCGCTATCATTCGGTGTAACGGAACAACGCACCGCCATCATTCGGTCTAACGGAACAACGCACCGCTATCATTCGGTCTAACGGAACAACGCACCGCCATCATTCGGCCTAACGGAACAACGCACCGCTATCATTCGGTCTAACGGAACAACGCACCGCTATCATTCGGTCTAACGGAACAACGCACCGCTACCATTCGGTCTAACGGAACAACGCACCGCTATCATTCGGTCTAAAGGGACACACGGGTATAATACATCCTCTTAGTCGGCGCATTGTTCAGTTCGATTCACTTCAGTTCAATGTTTTCCCTTCTATCGAAAGGGAAAGCACCTGAGCGATTTGATTACTGCTCGTGAGCTTTATTGTCGCAGTAATACTTACCACGCCATTTTGCATTTGCATGAGCTCTATGTGTTTAGTAAAAGTGAGGACCGCCGACCGGTATTGCTAACCCGACAGTGGACTTACTCCCAGAACTCTCTGACGGGATCTGTGAGGCTGCTCTCGGGGACGACCGTGTTGTTGAGCGCGCAGAAGGTTGTCTCGAGTGTGCTGTTGGACGCCGTCTCGGTCCAGCAGTCGAGCTCGTCTCGTCGGTACGGGCTGACGCACGTCGCCAGGTTCCACCAGTTGTTGCACGTGCTCCAGGGCAAAACTGGTGGATATGAGTGCAAAAAGGGATTTTGTTATGATAGCTGAATATAATTCTGAAATTCTGTTCTGTTCAGATTGCTGAATTAATAATTTTGATAATGTAGCTGAATATAATTAGAATAAAATGCATTAGACAAGCTATTTTTTGTGTGTGTGTGAATTTTCTTCTTTCGTTTAGGATATTAATGTTAAAACTTAACATTTATGTCATTTATAAACATTTATAATTTATATTTTATAAACATCTAAACATTTATGTTGATGACACCAGCTTTCAAAAATAGCCTAGGAATACCTACGTACTGAGAATATCGGACTGTACGGTTACTTACCTGACCTGAACGAGCTGAATAAATAGAAGAGGGCCCACGACATCACCACAATGTAATAGATGTTCAGCCAGATGCATAATACTACTGCTCCATATCCAACGCCTGCAACCAGATTCATTGTAAGCAAAACGTCATGGAGTAGCATAAACAGAACATAACACAATGTTTTTAATATCATATTTAACCCAATGTCACTGGAAAATAGAGACGTGTAATTAAATTATAGTGGTTCTTACACAGATGGTTCATTCCCGACGTCACTGACGTCACTTACACAAGACAACCGATCGACACTCACAATCGACACTCTGAGAGTCATTGGTATGTTTTGGGTACCCTGCCCATGGGAACCGTGGGTATTTGGTATCTGTCGAGTCACCTTTGAACGCTGGTGCGATCTTCCAGACGCCGATGCCTCCGATGGAGAGGTACTGTCCCAAGGACACCTCCAGTAGGAACATCGGAATACCGGCCGTGAACACGGTCAACAGGTACGGAATCAGAAACGCGCCTGCACAAGCGGCGGAAACATGTCAGAGAGGTACACGCGCTAATTCAGATGGCAATTTAAAGGAAATAGTTCACCTTCAACATGGGGTTTTGAACTGAAATAGCAGTTTTGTAGCCCGTGTTGAGAAATCCTTATCTGCAACTTTTCTTGGCTGAAAAGACTCTCCAGCCGAAGATATTTTACTTTTTGACGAAGGAATGCGGCGCATATATGATGTACCGTACCGTCTGAAAGTGCCAGCACTGCATGGAGCATGCGCAGACCAATAACGCACACCATAAAATTAATAATTTACGACCTTCTGTCCTGAATTAGCGCGATGTAGGACCATTTTGAAAATAAAAAAAGGAACTATTAAAAAATATTATAAAATCGTGTTCTGAAAATTTTCCGAAGGTGAACTATTTCCTTTAAGTTTTCGAGGCATTCACAAGCAGAAAAGATGGAATACTGAACAATGCTGACAAGATACATTACGACCCAGTCCGATTGTGATGGAGAGTTGCAGCTCTTCCACCAACTGCTTGATGATGTCGATGCGCCGGCGGATCAGCAGTCCTCCGTGTGCTTTGGTCCGCAGTCGGGCGCGGCCGCTCAGAGCATCGTCGATCCACCGATGGACCGTGGCCGAGTCAGTACGGAGGTCGATGACCTTGATTCCCCATGCGACTGCCATGTTGATGCCACTGAGCGCCGCGTCCAGCTCTGCCATGTTGATATGCATGGCGGCTTTTGACTCCGCCCGCAGCCAGCTTGCATCCTCCACCGTGCCGCCGCCCGGGTCCACCAGGATGACGCCGTTGGCGATGGAGCTGGCATCGGTCCAGACGATGAGCCGGTCACCTGTCAGCCGCCACGGACCCCGCGCCGGATCCGACTCCTGGAGCTGCTGCACGACATGCTGGATCTGCACCTGCAGCGCCGGGTCTTCCGTGCTGTCGTCCCATCCCACAGTCAGTTTGTTGACGCGTCGCTTCAGCCACGCAGCAGCTGGTCGAAGCCATCCCGCCACAGGTACGTGCGCCACGAGCCGACCACACCAGGCGAACAGCGCCCGCCGCGTGACCTTGGCAGGCGCCGCGGGTATCTCGCAGTCACGCTGCCAGCGCAGCTCGCCGCCGCAGGCGCTGACCCGCAGGCCGAGCAGCCTGGCACCGTCTGCTGCCCGCTCTGGTGGCTTGCACTCCAGGCCATACTGCGCGAAGTGTTGCACGACCTCCTCTGCGCTCACGACATCCTCGTCAACCAGTAGGTCATCAACATACGGCAGAACACCACGCTGCATCCGCTCGTCTCGCTCAAGGACAGCCCGCACCACTGCCTTCATCACAAGCGGCGCCACATTCAGACCGAACCCGAGGCGCGTGAGACAGTACCTCTGTCCTCTGACCTTGACCGTCTGATACGGCCACAGCCGCCGCTCCAGCCGGAGCTGGAGATAGGCTTTTCGCAGGTCGACGACAGCCACGCGACTTCCGTGCCGCCGCCACCTGCGCAGCTGGTCAGCGCACACGTCTGCATCTGCAGTATGAGCTGTCACGTACCCGTTGAGCTCGCGGTAGTCCAGCACCGGCCGCACCTTATTCGGCTGCTGAACTGCCATCAGCGGCAGCAGCCCACGCGGCGGCCCGTCCGTGAACTCATCATACACCCGCAGCCAACCGTTGGCGATCCACTCACTGATCTCGGCATCAAATTCCTGCCGCGCCGCAGACGGCACCGTGTACTGAGCCACGTGGTTGTGCAAGCACTCAGGGCCGTCACCTACAGCCCACTTCCACGCGACCGTCCATTCACCGCTGTCTGGGCTAAACTCTGCCGTGAAGTCTGCGGCATCCACAGTCACGCCCTCACCACGTGTCACACCTGTCACAGTCACGCCCTGTCCACGTGTCATACCTGCCGCCACACGGAACGATACATCCGTTGGCGTCCGCAGGCTGACACCGCCCAGGGCCGTGATTCCCGACATGCCGAGCACGAGATCCATCCCCAACGGACGGTCCGGAACAACCAGGGCTGCCAGCATCACTCGCTTGCCCTCACAGTCAACTGCAACATTTGCAACACCTTTGCATCGGAGCGTTCCTCCGTTGACCGTCGTCATCGTCACTGACCGTGGTACCCACTGTTCACAGCAGCCTTCGTAAATGAGCGTGTCGGTGCAGCCGGTATCGACCAGAGCACGGCACACGCGCTCATTAACACGAAGGCTGACCACGGGGAGAGCGCGCTCTACTGCCCGGGAGACTGCGCTGGCGCTAACGTAGCTCCGGGGGCGTTTCCCGACCCTCGGGGGCATGCCGCTATCATGTGATTGGTGTCACCGCACATCCAACAGCGCCGGACGGAGGAGGGCCGCCTCGGCTGTTGCCGCTGACCACCACTGAGCTGCTGCCGCTGACCTCCGTGAGCCGCCGCCACCGCCGCCTGCACCGGCTCATTTCCTAGCACGGCGCGAGCGCGGGCGAGGACGCTGGCCAGGTCGAGCTTCTCCGCCCTAGCTCCCGCGCGGACGGTGTCACTGACAGCAGCCGGTAGTCCGTTGACGAATGCGGCCGCGAGCTGTCGATCCGTCGCGCCACCGAACAGGTCAGCGTAGCGGCGGAGACTGGCGAGATACACGTCGACGCTCTCACCTGGCTGCAACGTGCGTGCCATAAACGCCGCGTGCGCCGCGAAGTCGTCCAGACCGAACGCCGTGTAGAGCGAGTCTCGCACAGCATCTGCTGAGCGGCGGTCCTCCGCGGGCAGCTGTGACCAGACCGCAAAAGCACCGCCTTTCAGTCGCATGGGCAGAACCTCCGCCACCGACACACCGCGATACTCGCAGAGCAGCGACGCCTGGGTGTACCACTCAACGACATCACCTGTGCCGTCGAATGTGTCGATGAGGCGGGCGTCGAGTCTGGCTCCCCTCACTTCCTCTTCAGATCCGAGTCTGGCTCCCGTCACTGCCTCTTCAGATCCCTGCACACTAATCTTGTGCGTTGCTTCCATGGTGCCGAAATAGCTTGTAATGATGTATTCTTCACCTTCAATGCAACCACCGGCAGGAACCAAACAGTACGACAGGGCCCGTTCAGCGCCGCCCCACAAACCAGACTGCCCCCGGCTCTCACGGCTCCCTCCGATCTCACTTCGTCCCCCGCCCGACATATGACTTATAACAGGACAGCTGCAGCCGTCACGGGAGGCTGCGGCCAGGACCGTCACGGGCCGCCAACATGGGCAGTTAAGGTGATGCATGGGAACGGCACCTGTTGCCGTTCCCATGCGACGCAGACGACTGGACCTCACACGACAGTGTGAGGCCACACATACATCACGGCCATACATACATCATGACACACTGAACTATTTACTACAGTACTTCATAATATTTTCTTTCAATGCCGTTTCTGCATCAAAGACAAAGCCTGCCATCATTCCAGCAAGTGTCCTAGAAGGAAGCATGCGCCCTCCGGTCTCACCTCCGCCGTTTTTGTAGCAGAGGTAGGGAAACCTCCAGACGTTTCCGAGGCCGATGGCGTAGCCGACTACGGAGAGGATAAAGTCCAGTTTCCCTGACCAGGTCTCCCGCTCTGGTGCTTCTGGCTTCAGCGGTATCACCTGGCAGGCCACAGGGAGTGGTGAGCGGTGTGTTGTAACAAACATACTGAAAACGATGTGATGTTCTCTGGGCCAGCTCTCTGATGTGACGCATACATATTTCACCAGTCTATGTTAAATGTGGAACCATTATAGCAAGTTTAAAACATTCGTTATTTTACAGCAACGTGCAGGATTGACAAAAGATAAAAGTTACCTCTGTGTTTGATGTCGGCGGTAACCCGTTACTCGCAGTCTGGTCGCTGCTGTGGGGCGTCATCTTCAGTTCTGGTGACATCTGCTGTCTTGTCCCCGGCTCTGCCCTGTCTTAACTGATGTCACAGGATGTCCACAGCTCGGGAGGTTACTATCCGTTCACTCATCCCTAGCTGTTTGTCATCTGAAATCGGATTTCGCACAAATTTGCGTCAAAAATTGGTCAAAAAGCTCTTAACTTCGTATCCCGGTGTGAAACTTCGTTAAGCCCGATTTCAACTTCGTGATTCTTGTTTTTGTTGTAACAAATCTAACCACAAACTAGGAATGTAAATAATAATTCCGCTATAGCGGTGAATTGAGAGATGTTCGAGTGTGCGTCTGTATATTTTTTTGAGAGCCTGGCCGTTTAGAAGAGGCACCGTACCTTCACCTTTAAAGAAGTTCACACATCATAACATAACCTGTCGAATAAAGTGGCCTCAAACAAACGGAGGCTTCTCTTTTCCTAATGGACGTCTATCAACACATCCCCCACAACATAGTGGTCAACGTCGCAGGTGAAACCAAGCCCGCTGCTCTACTTGCAGTTTTAGCACAGTGAAAACCATGTATTCGGATATCACGAAGTTAGGGACCGAGACCAAAACATTAAATTGTCAAATTTTACCAAAATGCAGAATGGCGGCGCAAATATGTCCGGCATCAATGAAACCTTGTTTGAGACAGGCAGCAGCACGGCATCGCTGTCGCCTCAAACAGGAGGCGTAAATAGAAAGCAAATCACTTCAGAAAAGTGAAAAATCCACAGGAAACCCATTTTGAGCCATTAACCATTACAAGACCAGACCAAAGTAGGAATCCCAAAGCAAACTGCATATATCTTGTTTGTGTGTCCTGTAAGCTACCGGAAAAGGGCGATGACTGCGACAACGCATTTCTAGAAATATGCGATATCGTAAATCACGAAGTTAGCGTTTTCACGAAGTTACCTACCTTTACCCTACAGAGATTGAATGAATGTCTTGTCAGAATTACGGCGACTTCAGCTTCAAATGATTACGTCCAACTACTCGTTTTTATGCAGCATTTGTTTTTCTTCTATGCCGCCACCCAAGAGCAGGTGACCAGGAGTGCCCCCTCCCTCTATCCCAACGACCCACAGTACCTTAACGTTAACACCAGAAAACATAATAAAGCAAGTCGCGGCACTCCCAGCTAAGAAATGGAAAGAAACGTAAATAAGCTTAAAGGAAATAGTTCACCGTCGGAAATTTTTCAGAACACGATTTTATTATATTCTTTAATACAGTTTCTTTTTTTCTTTTCAAAAATGGTCCTACATCGCGCCAATTCAGGACATAAGGTCGTAAATTATTAATGTTATGGTGTGCGTTATTGGTCTGCGCATGCTCAGACCAGTGCTGGCACTCTCAGACGGTACGGTATATCATATATGCGCCGCATTCCTTCGCCAAAAAGTCAAATATCTTCGGCTGGAGAGTCTTTTCAGCCAAGAAAAGTTGCAGATAAGGATTTCTCAACACGGGCTACAAAACTGCTATTTCAGTTCAAAATCCCATGTTGAAGGTGAACTATTTCCTTTAAGAAGGAAAATAATCCATTATTAGATAGTATACAGTAAAAATAAGAGAAGGTCAAAGTAGTGATCACTGAATCCAGTAATTGACTGCCCCTACTTCCCTGGAAACCACATTCATTCAAACTTGCATTCAAGATGTTACTACCACACACAACAAAAACTTCAAACACTGCAACACTTCATTCAGGATGTCAGTAAAGGGAAAGGGATCAATCATATTGGAAACATCTTAGCCTGGTCAAAAATCGGCATGAGTTCAAGTGCTGGGGATCCAAGCAGGCCACCCAACTAAGCAGAGCTTGTTGTTGGGCGGCCTAATGGAACCAGCTCCAGTAGAGTGGGTGACATTCATATTGACAGATACATAAACATCCACTCTCAAACCTCACATGCATGTATATATCTTATATTGTATGTTATGTTGTATAAACAAATCATACACACATACACTCTCACACAAGTACACGTATGCATGACCACGTGCATACAATGAACAAATTGTATACACTGTTGCATAGTTGCAGTCAGGGATCAATGCAATAACATAATGTATGCATGCATATTGAACGCACATATACATATACACACATACATACACACACACATACACACACATGCAAATATACTTACATTTGCATACACATACATATATACACATATATACATGTATACACACATACACACACACATACATATACACATACACACATATACATATACACACATATACATATACATACATATACACACATATATTCATATTCTTATGAATTCATACATTATGTTGAATATATGTTGTATAATCAAAATGTACTACACCTATGATATGTAGTGCAATGCAAAATCAAATGTACTGTATTATTACGGTGTTGTAAAGTTGAGGAGTTTTATTCTTAGTATTGACTAAGAAAGTAATTCTTAGATAATTGTTTAATAATAGACTTTGAATCAGGAATCATTTGTATTAATGGAAACATTGGTCCTATTACTTTGTTCCATAGCCTCGGTCCAGCCCATGAAACAGTGTGAGTTTTGTATACTTTACAAGAGAATATTTCCTCAGGATGGTGAATGGTTCGGCTAGTCCTACTAGGGTGAGCTATAGCAAAAATCTGGTCTATTACATGAGGCAAATCAAACTTGAGTTTCCTGTGTATCAATAATAGCATTTGTTGGTTTCCAATGTCTTTCACACGAAGTGGCTTTCGTTTTTTGCAAATTGGAGCAGAATGTGCTAGTCTAGATTGCCCATCTACTATTCTAACAACACGGTTCTGTAATTTCTCTATTTTATTTAGGTGAAGAGAGTATGTGTTGCTATACAGAAAACAGCAATAATTCACGTGAGACAAAAAGAGGGAGTTGTAAAGCAACAACAGATGATCGGAATTGAGAAAATATTTTACTCTGCTGATTATGCCTGCATTTCTACACAGAACTGCGTAAAGCTTAGCAATGTGTGTATTCCATTTCAAATCATCATCAATAAATACGCCAAGGTATTTAACAGTTTTTACACGCTTAATGTCAGCACCATCCGATTGAAGTGATACTGTAACTTGTATCTTTTTGTTAGTATAAATCTGATAATATGTCTTATCAGTATTTATGTTTATCATATCAGTATTTATCAGTATTTAGCTGGTTTGCTTGAAACCATTCTGCTATTTTTGGCATAGGAATGTCCAAAGTATTTTGCAATTCATGTTCGTTTCTACCTACAACAAAGATAGCAGTGTCATCAGCATATAAATACGAGGTCATTTGATCACATATATGCGGAAAATCATTAATATATAATATAAATAGAAGCGGTCCTAAGATTGATCCCTGAGGGACTCCGATTCTATTCGGAAGGAAATTTGATCTAGATTGATATATTTGGACACATTGTGTGCGGTCAGTTAAATATGATTGTATCATATTGTATGCATCATGTGTTATTCCATAGCTCTGTATTTTTTTAGTAGAATATCTATGTTTACCGTATCAAACGCTTTACGTAAGTCTAGATATATTCCACATACATTACTACTTGATCCAAGTGCACTAGTTATTTTCTCTTGGAGAAGGAGTATAGGCATATAAGTGGTCATGCCTTTTCTAAACCCAAGCTGGTTTTCGCTAAGGATCTTATGTAAAGCCAAATGGTCATTCAAACGGGTGTAAAATAGTTTTTCCAGAAGCTTAGAAATGACAGGAAGCAGGCTAATCGGTCTGTAATTATTGAATTGTTGCTTATCACCTGCTTTATAAATCGGCTTCACAACAGCTTTCTTTAACAAATTTGGAAATGTGTTCTGTTTTAAACAAAGATTCATAAAATGAACAACCTCACCTATAATTGCCATGAACGTCGCTTTAAATATTCGTGTATTTATTTTATCATGACCACCACCTACTATCCTCATATCGTTCACAATTTTCTTAACCTCTTCTTCATCTTAGTCCGCCCCTGTAGCTCAGTGAGAGAGCGCTGGACTTCTGACCTACCCGGTAGTGGCAGCCCGGGTTCAAGTCGCTTCGGCGCTTGCTATTTGCTCCTGACTGGGATGACCTGCGGCCGGTGGCAGCGGTCGCACTCAAGGTCAGGTGACGTCAGTGAGCGGGGCGGACCGTGTCCAGGTATGTCGGGCACGTAAAACTTTCGTCTCTAAATTCTGCCGGCCAACAGGAATTGCGCGATCGGGTGGTGAGGTCAGAACCTGCATCACAAGCTCTGCTTAGCTATTTTCCACAAGCTCTGCTGACTGCTGACTCTGAACAGGCCCTGACCTCGGAAATCCATCCATACAAAACATTCGGACTAATTTTTTTTTTTTAAATGTATCTGTGAAGGTATCAAGGGTGATTCCTACGAAGTTAGGAATGCAATTTAGCGGGTTACCATTTGTATGACCTGTGCTATTTTTTTAATTCTTTACCGATACTTGTAAAGAAGGCGTTAAAACTTTCAGCGATTTCTTCAGCACCTCGAACTAAGCCATTATTCGTTTTGAATGCGTCTGGCTTTTTTCACTTTGGGATGAGCCTTTAGAAAGCTCCATGTTTTTTTTGTTGGGTTGGCATTTTTAAGTTAATTGTGTATATACAATCTTTTGGATTCCCTAATAATTCTGACAAGAACATTACGGTACCTGCGATATTGTAGAATGTTGACACGAGTCACGCAGTTATTTTTCAAAATAAATAATTCATTTTTCCTATTAATTGATGCAAGTATCCCAGGGGTAATCCAAGGTTTAATTGGCGTGTTTTTTTCGGGAAGGTTCATAGGTAAAGCTATATCTATTAATTTCTGAAGAGTAGGCCTGGGTTATTCTCTCACATGCAACATTTGGGTCTGTTACATGAGAAAAGTCATGTAGTTCAGCTTGAAGGTGTAATTGTAAATCAGCATTGCTGTACGAAAACAATCGACGAATTGATGCGACCGAATTATCAACGGGTAGTGTTTACAAATGATAGCAATGGTATTTCTTTATACGGTCAACACTCATTCTCACTAGTGAAGCAAACCCTCGCCATCACCATATAACTTGGGTCGGTCATGAGCGAGAGACATTGGAAATTCTCCTAACGGTTGCCATATCCGAGATTAATGTACCCTGCAACCCGACGCCGAGTCAAATGTCGTGACTGACGGACATGTGTAGCCGTCATGAATCGTATGTCCAGCCTGGTGAGTGGCACGAGCTGCACGCGCAGTCAATTGCCAGCTCGGCGGCGGCGCCTGTCGCCCGCAGCGGTTACCGGTGTCGGTCCGTCGCCGCTGCAGTGAGATCGGCCTTGGGTCGCGTCGTTCGGCCAATGGTCTGTTTCCGTCGCCGAGAGGACCACAGAGACCCATAGACATGAGCTGCAGCGTCCGCATGTCACCCATAATGGGCCTGTTCCCGTGGTGCCTCTAACCTCCTCTGACCTCCTCCAAGTGGCTCCAACTTACAACTGTCTGTGCAATAGGATACGACTGGAGAAAGTTGGAGCAACTCGGAGGAGGTTAGAGGCGCCACGGGAACAGGCACAATGTGCTGGTACTCATTGGTGATGATCGCCACGGGACGAGGCGCTTACATGAGGACGAGTCACGCACATCCTCCAGGCGCCGGCCCGTACCACGCACGTCGGACGCTAAACCAGTAATGGGTGGACGATGGCAAATAAGTCTTAGAAGAGTTGACATCACTTCGAGGTAAGTATCGCGGAATATCGCGGTTGTACGCGCTGTGGATCAGTGCGGCTCGACTACAACGGTCATACAATAAGCGCTTGCTTTATCCTTGATAGTATGCACTTTGTTTCCTAGTGCCGCGTCGGCGCAGTTGTCTCAAGGTCAGACATCGCCGCGGGCGCCGGGCGACCGGCGACCTGTCGCGGCGGCAGGTGTGGTGACGCCACTGCTTAGTGCAGAGGCGTGTTCAGGTGCGGCCCGGGGAGGCCGTTCCGTGAAAGCGGTTCAATCGGTACAAGTTCCGTGAAAGCGGTTCAATCGGTACAAATGTCAGTTTATATGTTAGGCGTTAATAATCGCATCAGTCTTTAAGCCGGTGTCAATGTGTCGTGTGGGTTGACCTCGCAGCTCGATTTGGATGACCCTGGACTCGCCCCTGTGCCGGCCGCCGGGTCACCGCCCCCAGCAACAGTGAACTGACGGAGGCCGGTGTGAGCGGTGCGGTGATATTGTGCGTATGTATGAGTTTTATTACGCATAAACTATCATTGTGAACTATAAATGAGACTGTCATGATTTAACGTAGACTGGGTTTGATTGCGCATTAACTATATATGAAGTGCGGTGGAATGTGGATAGTGTAGGTGCTGTGCAGTGTGCAGTGTGCCTGCGCTGCTCTTCAATGTCGGATTTCGTGGAGATCAATGAAGCTGTGTGTCGTGGCACGTATTCTGAGCGAAAATTAATAATGGAGACCGCCCGACTGTTGTCAACGTGAGTAGAGCCCTAATTTGCCTGTTTAATAATGTTGTCTTCGATGTTTTTTCCGTTATATTGTCGAAACATGTCTTCAGTCTTGATTCGCAGTATGCCGCAGTATGGCTGATATTGGGAAATTGCTGTTTCGTTCTGGCGATTTATAATCCTGCGTTTCGGGATATTTCAGCCGTGCGGACGAGACCACGCTACCATGGATTACCACGCTATTATGGATTACCACGCATTACCACGCTACTGAACTTCCTGAACAGAGGTCAACCGACTGTCGACAACGCGAGTAGAGCCCTGTTTTGTCCGTTTTACAATAATATCGACTTCGATGCTTCCTTACGTGCGATATTTGCAAGCACGTTTCACTTCGCAGCCGCAGCGCATGCGTAGTTGGACAGAAATCGTTTTGTTCTGTTGCTCTTCGCATTGTTGCGGTTCGATATTTTAGGCTGACATTGGAGAGTTGCCTTCTCCGGCGCAACACTTCGTTTGTTGGCGCGGCCCGATCTGCCATTACTCGAGGATGCAGGTGCATGTGGTGAATGGCGCTGATGCTTTAATTGATCGGACATTGACTGGTGGCATTACAGCTGGTCGGAGCCGGGGACGTCATGGATTGCAGCTGCCTCATCGTATTTTAGCTATGTTATTTTATGTATATTTATTTATATTTAACTAGATCAATATTTTTATTCCATTCCTCTTCATTGCCATTTGTCCATCTATCAGTTGCCCGCGCGCCGCACTCGTGGTCGGGTCGCGGCGCCGGCGCTCCTCGCCCCGCCCGGCGCCCCTGTGTTGCCTGTCCTACGGACTGTCCGTCTGAGTGCTGTTTGCGTGGGAGATGAGTGGAGTGTGCTCATCGAGCTAGTTTAAAGCTGGATGAACACTCGGATGAGTTCGTGTCTGAGTGTGTGCTCGAGTGAGTGGTTGCCTGAGTGAGAGTGCACGACTTGGGTCCTGGGTGAGAGTCATCCTGACGTTTGACAGGACAGTGGAGAGGAGTGTTGCCATGTGGCCGTCGCTGAAGCATCGTGACCTGCTCCGGCTCGTCGTGCTGCTCGTCGTTGTGCATGCACTGGTGGTCATCAGTGCCGCCCCTGCTGCTCGGCCGCCTCGACATGCCCGGCGTCCGACCGCCCCTGGTACTGGTGACCTTGAACCGGTCAGCCGTGCCCCGCCGGCGCTGGGTCAGCAGCTGACCGCCGCACAGTGGGCGAGAACGGCCTTTTAGCGCGACACGGCGTTTCTGCTTCAATTCACGGCATCGGTTTGAACATGTAGCATATCAATCGATAGCTGATGAATCAGGGAGCTCAAAATATGCACTTTCTTTTATCTGGGTTTAACCCTCGCCCTCGCCTAACCCTGCCTGACAGGCCCCCCTGAGGTTTTTCTTGAATAACTTTTTACATATGAGGTGCATCTTGCTGACATTTTTGGTAGCTGAGTTTACAACAATTTTACGTAGGCTGTAACTTTTTTTATAAATTGGTTGAGTAGTTTGGGAGAAAATCATGTTTTGATGACGTCATGCTGGTAAAAAAATGTGAAATATTTGAAAAATCGTAGAAAACAGAGTTTTAAAGCAAATTGCAAACGCAATTCACCAAAGATACAAAATGGCATTCTTTGTTAATGTTTGTTTAATCGACCTTCTCCTTGAATATACCAAAGTAAGAAATTAAACTTTGTTTTACATTTGCATTCGGGCACAGCACTTCATCAGATGTAAAACAATGCAATGCAAATGTAAAACAAAGTTAAATTTCCTACTTTGGTACATTCAAGGAGAAGGTCGATTAAACAAACATTAACAAATATATTCATGCTCCTTGCACAAGCACTACGAGAAAAAAATGGCATTCTCTTTAAAATTTGCAAAATTTGCAAAATTTTGGGTTTTTGACCCCTAAAATAAATAAAAACTTTTTTGTGTGGAAAAATCCCCACAAAATCAAAATTTTCAAAGATATTAGAAAAACCGGAATATATGTGAGAGAACTGAGTATGGAGAATACCCATACCAAATTTTAAAGCAATATCTTCATTTTTGACTGAGTGATGGCTCTAAGTGTAAGAAACTGATGACGTCGTTTTTTTAATAACTTTTTTTGACTTTTTTTTTGGCAAGATACGAACAAATAATTACCTTTTTTGTATTTCTGAGCTAAAACTGGTCTAGGAACATGCCTTTTTATTTACATTTATCAATTTATAATTTTGAGGTTTTCTGAAGAGCAAAATCGCTGTTCTGGATGTGGTAAATCCGAGGTCATTCACTTGACCTGGAAGGTCATCTGTTGACTTGAAACCTAAAAATCGCATACTGTTAGATTCCTCTCATGACAGGCAACATGCTGGTTCTTACCGCATTGCTCTAAGTTGCTTGGTTTGGAAGTTAACAGGGGGCTGTCAGGCCCCCCGCCCCCCGTAGGGCGAGGGTGAAAAAAGCTCCCCTAGAGCGAGGGTTCACCCGGCATTGACCGGAGGGCGAGGGAAATATTGCCCCCCCCCCCCTCGTTATCTCCGGAACCAATTATCGCAGCGAGACGCGCAAGGCGGCATTCGAAAGCTCTGTGATTCGCATCTTAAGCATACTCGAAATTGTGGAATTAAGGTCACATTAGGTCAAAGTCGTGTCAAAGGTCAAAATCGAGGCATTTGAGTTTGAGCCATACTTTCCATCCAAAGCCTTTTATTGCGACCATGATCACCCACAATGCTCCCAAAGGTATAATACACATCCCGCATGAGCTAAAGTGAGATTCTTGGCAAAGGTCAAGGTCAGGTCACAAAAGGTCACTATGCGCAGAAAATCTACGAAGTCATGCGACACATGTTTTATGGGCTATTGTACACGTTTAATTTGATAGTGATAGTCATTTTACCATCGGACCTCATTTAAGTGAAGTTAGTGTCAAGCTCAACTCAGATCAAAGCCAGGTCACATAAGGTCAAAATTTGAAATTGATAAATATAAATACAAAAGACATGTTTATAGACCTGTTTTGTCTCATAAATACAGTGCTGGCATTGGTTTGTCTGTATCAGATCCATAAAAACAAAAAAAATGCAATAACAAATATGACGTCATGAGTTACTCTTACTTAGAGAGCCATAAGTCAGTCAAAAACAAAGATATTGCTTTGAAATTTTGTTTGGGTATTGGCCATATGTGGTGATCCAACATATGTTCCGGTTTTTGGAAAATGTTTGAAAAGTTTGATTTTGAGGGCATCTTTTTGAACAAAAAGTTGTTTTGAATTCTTGGGGGTCAAACTTTTTTTGGCAAAATCCGAGAGCCATTTTGTAGCCCTTGTAATTTGCTATCTTTATATATATTTTGTAATGGCCTTTGTACGGCCAGTTAACTAGAGACAGCAGATATCCGGGCATTGTAATGGCGCAGAGTTAATAGTGATGTACACAATACAATAAGCTGCAAAATAAACAATAAACGCAAATATGCGCAAGTTTTTTTTAATAGGCACAAAGTATAAACTCTAACGAGGCAGACAAATGTTTCACCAAAGCGGAGAACCGTGGAATGAAAATTGTAGGATTAACTCAAGTTTTGATTCTGTTGGTCAGCCACTTCAAATAACATACCTCACTTAATGTTGGAATATAAAATTGCTTATTCACATGAAAAGGTCATATATAGGTATTTCGGGCTGCTGATGATTTGTACTTAAAAGAAAAAAATACCACAAAGCCTCTACGAAACGTTCTTCGCCTCTCACATTAGCATATATATCCATGCGATGAGAATGAGGCGCGCCATAGCGATATCGGCGGCTGAACAATAGTGTGTTTGAAGACATGGTGCATACAAATAAACAAATTTATTGGTGAATCGGTGTTATACTTTCATGCTATGCACATTTTTCTTGAAAATGAGCCGTATAAAATAGTCATTAAAAAAATCACCCCATGTCGCGCTAGCAGGCCGTTATCGCCCACTGTGCGCCGGCGCCAGACCAGGCGAGGCAGGCGCGCCCCCAGCGCCAGGAAACGGGGAAGCAAGGGCGCCGGGCACCGCGAGGAGCACCGGCGGCCCACTGTTGGGGTTGGCCTGATCATCGGCGTGCTAAACGTCCAGAGCATCAAACCCAAGCTACTGGAGCTTGCCGACCGGCTACACCGTGGCAAGTTTGACCTGATGTGCCTCACAGAGACCTAGATGAAAACGTCCACACCGAACCAACTACTGATGCTGCCTGGGACCAGCTTCACCGAGCAGACCGCCCCGACAACAGAGGATACGGCGGAGTGGCGCTGGCGGCCCGGGACGGCATCAGCGCGTCTCCCATCAAGATGCCCGCGGCTGCTCACCCGAGCAGCAAGCTGGAGTCGCTCTGGACCTTAGTTAAGCCGGACCGGAAACGTCGGTTCGTGCTGTGCGCCGTGTATCGCCCGCCAAGAAGTAACATCGCCGATTTTAGCGCTGACTTTGCTGATCTAGAGGCACAATTTCAGCACGTGATCGTACATTACCCTAGATCAAAAGTGTTTATTTGCGGTGATTTAAATTGTTGCTGGCTGAAACCCGACTCAGACCCCGCTAAACGTACTTTGTGTAATTTTATTTCCGACCATTCGCTGGCTCAATGTGTGACGTCATCTACTTACTTCTCCGGCTCATCACTCGATATTTTTATTACTAACTGTTGCGACGTCGTCGAGTCCTGTTTTACCAAGGTTTGTGATTTTAGCACCCATAAGTTTGCTCGCGCGTTTGTTGACATGCCTCGTTGTAAGCCTTCGTGCACCAGAGTACGCACACGTTGTTTCCACCGCATCGATCCCGCTCTTTTACAACTTGATCTTGTGCGGGCTGATTGGAGTGCCGTTTTTATCCCCCCCCCCCCACGGTCTCAGGAAAGTGGGATAGTTTGGTTACCATCGTTCTGCCTGTGATAGACGCCCATGCTCCCGTCAGGACTGTTCGAATCCGGAACCCCAGCGCCCCCACAGTGTCAACGCTACTAAAGATTTGATGTGTCGCCGTCGTGGGGCGCTGGCTGAGTTCGGACACGGGGCCACCGAGTACCGGAACGCGAATCGAGCGGTGCGTTCCGCCATCAGGTGCGACAGTCGTGACGATGTCGAGCGACGCATCCGCTAAAACGGGCGTAATTCAATGTGGCAGCTTATAAAATATTTTGTTGGCGGTAAGCGATCCTCGCGTGAGAGGCCCAACGCTTCAGTCGACAAACTGAATAACTACTTTGTCAGCGTTGTACCGCGCGTGGCTGGGGAAGTAAGCGGGGTGGGGAATGTGCCGGAGGTGGCTTGTCGCCTGCCGCGTATCGGTGCCTGTGCACTTGAGCTGATCCCGCTGTCACTGGCGGAGCTGCGGACTATCGTCTTCGAAATGAATGGCTCGTCGGCTTGCGGTGACGACGGCATCAGCACCCACATGTTTCGTAAATGTTTCGACTCGACGGGAGAAGTGCTATTGCATTTGGTCAACTCCAGCATAACCCAATCCAATGTTCCCTAATCCTGGAAGCATTCCCTGGTACACCCTATCCTTAAATCCGGTGATCCCTCCAACCCATCCAATTTTCGTTCTATCTCTCTTGTCCCTATCATCGCCAAAATTGTAGAACGAGCTGTCCATCAGAAGCTCCATACTCACCTGTCCGAAAACCACCATCCTTTCTCCTAATAAGCACGGTTTTCGCCCCCGTCACTCCACGGAAACCGCGCTGACTTCCATAGCCGACCATATTCTATCCGCCTTCGACCATGGAGAAGTCTCCTTTCTCTGCCTGCTGGACTTGACCAAATGTTTCGATGTGATCGACCACTCAAAACTTCTTTCTAAATTACAGGCTCACGGAATCGACACATCTTGGTTATCGGCATACCTGAGAAACCACACCCAGAGTGTCAGCCTCACTGACAATCTGGGTGGTGTCAAAAAATCCGACCCGCTGCCCAACAACATCGGTATTTTCCAAGGCTCAGCTTTAGGGCCTCTTCTCTACTGCGTGTTCGCTAACGGCATCAGTCAGTTTGTCGAAGACGCAGTAGTACACGCCGACGACACACAAATTATGGTCGGCGGCAAAAAGTCTGAAATTCAAACAGTCGTCGCACGCATGGAAAACGTTCTGGCCTCTCTTGCCATTTGGTTCCGAGCAAACAGACTTAAAGTTAACGCCGCTAAGATCCAACTGATGCTCTTGGGCAGCCCACAAAATCTGCGCACTTTACCCGACATCAAAGTAACATTCCGCGACCATGATTTACTCCCCATTTCGGAAGTCAAAAACCTCGGCCTCGCCTTTGATCGTTCTCTGAACTGGACAGCTCACGTTTCAACGATTACTAAACGCTGCTTTGGAGTTTTGAGTGGTCTGTCACATCTGCTGGGACACCTACCCCCCACCGTGATTCTCGTGCTTGTCAACGCCCTGGTCGTCTCGCAAATCAGTTACTGTATCTCGGTGTACGGCAGTGGCACCAAACAGAACCTCTCTCGCATTCAAAAAGTACTTGAAGGGACTATCCCACCTTAACATTATATTTGAGTTGAGATAGCCATTTTGATGGCTTGGCATTGCAATTAAGTATGGTAACAGTTAAAACAACCGCAATGATCTAATCAAAAAGATATTCAAGTTTGATTTTGACATCTGTAAAAAATAAGACCCATGTGTATTTGAATAGGGTCTCTAAACCGACAGCGTCGTCTCTCTGTACCCAACTGGTAATGATAGTCGACTTGTTTTAAGGTCAGCCTTGGAATATTTTCGTCTTTCATTTCTCGATCCCCGGGTGGTTCGCAATCTAGAAGGCTAGCACTATCAGCTGGAGTTGATGCAGCAGTTGACCGCCAGTGACCTCTAGTGAGCCAGGGTGTCATGACGTCGCAAGCAAATGGTACCAGTTAAATATTTAACGCTAACTATTTATTTATTTATTTATATATATATATATATATATATATATATATATATATATATATATATATATATATATATATATATATATATATATATATATTTAAACAAATCAATCAATCAATATTTAGTGGTACCATTTGCTTGTGACATCATAACACCCTGGCTCATTAGTGGTCCCTGGCGACCAACTGCTGCAACAACTCCAGCTGATAGTGCTAGCCAATCTAGACACCGGGTGGTTCGCTGTTTTTCTGCGCAATAGATGTCGGCACAAAATTGTGCCATACATTTGGCAGCACAAAGGATTTCCCTGTTATTAAAAAAAAATGACGTCACCAACCCAATTTGCCGCTTAAAATTTAAAGTTGAATATCTTCCAAGATAAGCAATTTTGTGCCGGAAAAAGTTTACGAACATGTTCAGCTGACCTCGCCTGACATGAAGACATACAATTAAGTGTGATTCGACAACTTTCAAAAGGGTGGGACAGTCCCTGTAACTACTCAGCTAAAGTAATTTTCGGCCGCAAACAATATGACCATGTGTCTGATTTGCTGGAGCGACTGGGGTAGCTCAGCGCTGAGCAGCTCGCGTCGTTTCACACGCTGTGTCTTGTGCACAAGGTGCGCCGTAGCGGTGAGCCGGAGGCCTTGGCGGGCGGTCTCACCACTGTAGCCGAGGCTCGCGGCCGCGACCTGGACATTGTCACCCGTCAGGACCATCTGTTTACGTGCCGCGGTCCCGCACCGAGATGGGGAAGAGGCGGTTTAAGTGCAGGGGACCGGCCTCGTACAACACACTACCACCCGATCTGTCGCGGCTCCCTCCCGCACCTGTTCGGTCGCCGCCTGAGGCGGCACCTCAGTGATGACCGGTCTGCACAAGTTTGATCCGTGTGGCTTGATGTGACTGCTCACTTTATTTGCTTTTGACTAGCGTGTGATTGTGTTTGTATGACTGTTGTTGTGTGAAGTTGTGTGTGTGTGTTTGTGTTCTATGTTCATACCACATTCCTTTAGTTGTATATTACAATGACGTGAAGCAGTAATAGCCGCAAGTACATTGCGGAGTGCTTTAATAAACAGTGAGTCTGAGTCATTATCATTTGTCCATCTATCATAGCGGAAGAATAACCAGCTCTGCTATAACAGCGTGTCTAAATGGTAGAAACCCCAAAATTAAGGAAGCTGCGGCAACGTTGGGTTCTTGGTCACCTGTTCATGGATATATAGTGGTGTAGAAAAACAATTTCTACCTATACCTATTCCGGGAAAAAAAATCGCACATTTTTTTCTTTAAAATTATATATATGCTTAATAATTCATCCTGTCTTCGGGTGGAACACTTACCGAATTCTAAGCATAGTCTGGGCCTGCACCATACAGTAATAAGTTACGAGCAGCATGCCTTATTATATCACTGTGGATCCACATCTGCTTCCAAATTCAATCTAATTCCGCCTCGGTGGAGTGGATGGCGAGGCTGGATTCAATTTACGCTATCTTGGGAACAGCCATAATCGCATTGATTTACATTTCAACATCTGTCACCTTCGCCACTAGCGCAAAGCCTGACAGCGTGAGGCGAATATGTCTGTCTGTGATGTCTTTCTTGTGACCGTGACTTCTCGGATGGATTATGTAAGACGTCGTTTTTATGAGAGCAGCGTAAGCGCCAAAGATAAAAGGAAATAACTATTTTCTTCTTCTTCAGAACATGTTTGCCCGCAGAACGGTTGTTCCAAGAGTTTCATGGAACTTTTCTACGGTATAACCATCCAGGATGGGCTGAAGGTGACCAAGTGCAAAGGGGAGACAAGTGATTCAGGCTTGAAGAGCGTGAGCTTTCGCTTCATTCTTCATAGTTTCGTGGATTAAGAAAAGTTAGTTACCAAATGACAATCTCCAGTATCCAGTGAGAGCGGAACCTAGGAGAATTATGACTAATTTTGACCTGTAGATGCTGTTGCTGGTCGTCTCAAGCCAGCGAACGGATGCTTTCTAAAAGATAAATAAACCGGGACTTGGCAGGCTTTTGTTAGGGTAGGCCATTGCTTAGGAATTACAGCCTTACAAAACAAAACCACCAGCATCTATTTAATTATCTGAAGGGTTAGGAAATAGAGCATCATTGGTGTATTTGGTTATCGGCCTTGCCTCTTCATTACGATTCAGGTCGTTGTTTCGAACCCGCTCGATTCAATATTCGAAGAGGCTCAAATATTAAATATATTCGTTATTAAATATTATATATATACAGGGTGTTTCAGTCATATTCGCAGAATCAAACAAAAAGACAAGAAAACGTCATTTTTTTTCTTAAATTAGCAAAGAACATTTTCACATGTAGGAAATTCAGGTTTACTAAAAAAAAATCGTTGTCGACTTCGATGAGCCACTCCAGCCGGTGTCTGAACCTGCCACTGGTCTTCCACAGCGTGTGCCCCCTTGGGGTCCGCCATTCGCTCTACAATCCTGCTCCGCAGACTATCTTCAGTGATGTGGGGCTGCTTGTTGACATCAACCTCACACACGCTGAAGACAGAGGTTCAGCGGGTTACGGTCTGGGCTGGAAGGGGGCTTAACCTCCTACCAGGACTCAGGGAAGTTGTCCTTACACCACTTCCGCACGATGTCAGCCGTGTGGGCAGGGACGTCGTCCTGCTGAAAGATGCAATGGAGCCATCCGGTGATCTCTCATCCAGCCAGGCCTTCATCACGTCCTTCAGCACTGTCAGGTAGACCCTGATACTAATATTTAATCACTTTGGGAAAAGTGAGGGGCATGACCGCTCCCCTCGTTCCTGATGATGCCGAAGGAGGCGTCAGAGGGGCACTTGAGGGCTCAATGTGCAGGAGAGACTTCTTCAGGATTAGCAACAGCAGCTACGCCCTCGTCAAAGCGCTTCTCGAAGTCGTAGACGGTCCGCAGCGGGTACTGAAATACATTTGTTGTTTCCTTCACAGTCCCTGCTGCGCGGGAAGTTTTGAAGCAAGTTGATCTTTCTGCCTCTTGTGTCGGCATCTTAATTAATAAAGACATGAAATTAAACTTAAGTGCGCACATTAAGCCTGGCAAGATTATAACACGAAAATAAATGATAAATATAAATGTGTCTTTCTTTAACAATATGCTAACACATCTTTAGTTTTTTGTTGTTGTTAAGCTGTGTCTGGAATAATATGAAATGTTAGCCCAATGATCATTAGGTCATCATCATTAGATCCATGCATGCCTATGCTAATTTAATTATTCATAAAGTAAAATTTCAGATACATTTGTGCTCAGGGGCAAGGGGCCATGCCCCCCAAAGGTCCTGAAACTATGATTTGCCCCCCCCCCCCCCAACAGTCGGTTTACAGTTGTAAAGATTGCCTTTGCAGCAGTCAAAATCCAGCTATCCACAGTGAAAAACTTGAAAATATCGCGCCTCTTCGCGGCATGACACCAAATTCGCAATTACTTATACAAATATGGAAAATGGGAAAATGAATTCATTAAGTGATTGGCAGAGGCTCTCCATGGCGGTACCTAATTGCTAGCCCCAGGACCCACTCCCTTCATAAAATAATAACTTTAAAGCGGGCTACATGTTTAGCTAGTCTGCCGAGTTCCGAAAAAAAGCGACGCGAACGCAAAGACGCGGACATCGGCACCCGGAAGCAGCTCCAGCGGTGCCCAACTTGCTGGACCGAAGAGTTAATAGTGGGACCAGGTCAGGACCATCTCCCCAAGCCATCTCGCCCCAGGCTCCTCCAGATTCACAGGGACCATTTATGCGCGGAAAAGTCGTTCTGCCTCTCGTTGCTTTCAAACCATTTGCACCGTTACCAGTTGTTTGTTACAGTTCGGTACATATGTATACAGTTATTATTATCATGTGTACTATTGAGCGCTGACTGCCACCGGTCATCGTGATTTACTATCCGAGGAATATGTATATGAAAAATTACCTTAATTTCAATATTTTTCATCATGCCGAGATGTGCAACCAAGAATAGGGGTTCCTGAAGCTTGGCTCCACTCACGGTCTGGTTCCACTATTACAATTTCGTTTTCCACGACCTAAAATTTTCATTTTCACGCCGCTTCGCGGCGTCACATCGGTGGTCATCGTCGTAACGAAGCCATCGTCATCGTCTTCGGTTCGTTGGAACTCTGAATTGAATGAATAGCATTTTAGCTTTTTATCCTCTACAAGGTCCACCGCCCATATTTCTGGGTTTTATCAGGCAAACCCGTAAAATTTCGCACCGCTTGGCGGCGCTAAATAACAAGTACCTACTATAACATAAAAAAACACATACAAATGCTGCAAAGGCTTAATACACGTATAAAAATGGGGGTACATTTTGTTCATTTTAGCTGACCCCCACTCAAAAATTATCGGCGACGCCCCTGCCTAGTGCCTATCCCCCCCCCCCCCCCCCCACGGTCATCAACTTCCCGCTGACGGCTGACGGCCTGCTACCCCGCCCCTGCTCAACAACTTCTTGGAAATATGCTGCTGAATTTGCCCCCCCCCCCCCAAAAAAAAAAGAAGAAGCACGCCCCTGTTTGTACTCTGCCTCTGATGCATAATGCCATGAATTATATAAGACACAAAATAAATTAATGACTAATGGCTGTGCAATGTGTGCCCTCGTGTAGCATATACACTATAGTGATATGAAGAAAACAAGTTACTTTCCTTTCAATGAAAACTTGTAGCAATCAGGGGTGTGTGACGCCTTTAAGCTTTCAGAAGATCTTACTCGTCAACGCATAGGCTTTCCTTTCTTGGGTTATTACCGCCTCCAAATCACTGACCTGAGCTCCAGCCGCGGAATGGGTGGCGATCCGTCCGACTCCGGTCACCTGGGGTCGTCTGCTGTGACTGTGCCTAACGGCTCCCACACCTGACACGGCGGACCGGACCTGCACGTGCGGCCGTCGGTCAGAGAGCGTGCCGTCCGTCCGTGAGCACGCTCCTCCGGCTACTGCGGCCCGGGGCGGCTCGGACGCCCATCCGGGGGCGCCACTGCCCCGCACTCTTCCCGCGACAAACCGCCGGCTGCCGCCCCGCCCGCCGGATACCATATGTCATTTCATGATGTCCGGCATGGAAGCTGGAGCTGTATATCCACTTCAGATGAGTGCTTGCATAGCAGTATACTTTTATCCTGGCGATCGCTGATCGTCTGAAATTTCTGAAGAATAGACGAAACGCGCACGCTAGCAAGTGGCATGTTTGCATGTATTTTGTTGTTGATTAATATACGTCGTGTGATGTATTACATGGTCTAATTATATGCTGCACAACGACAATGTCACCGACACCGACACATTGACATTCGATAAAGGCACTCGGTACTCGTAGCATCGTCGCATTGCAGCTTCCGGATGGATGCACTGTACCGCAACGCATGGGTGTATTGCGGTACAGGCTATCTAAAGCTCACATCAACGACAGGCTCGGCGGAACGTTGGTATAGGTAGGTTAGAGGAGAGATGAGTAAAACGGACACATCAACGCGTCCGCAGATTGCAACTATGTTTTTTAAAATACAAAGTGATTATACGTTGCTCTAGATAATCCAAAATTGGGTGTTTCTGAATGTTCTTAAATTGCGAATCTCATCGCGGAGATAGTTTGAAAATCATTAATGAATTAAAGGGAATAGGTCACCTTGAATGCAGGCGCGTAACCACCACTGGGGTCACTGGAGATCAGTCCCCAGTAACATTTTCGGATTTTAACATTACGCCTATGGGCGTTGCATGGAAAGAATCGACTTCAAAGTGCCTCCGTCCCCACCTACTTTCGGAAGGTGGTTACGCCTATGCTTGAAAGTTGTCTTGAAATTTGGCTATACGGGGTATTTCGAGCTTGAAAAACGAATATGGTTTTTGTTTGGACGATAGATGGATATCCGTCGAAAAATGGGCATATTTCTCTTTTCTCCTGCACGGCCATAAAAAACTTCATGACAATTATGATGTCATGACTCATGCATATGTTAGCTTGGATATGGACACTTTTGCACACAATAACGACGGACTTTAGGCATATATACGCAGGCTGCTTTTAACGTAAACAACCGTTGTGAGGACCCGAAACAAGTTTCGGGGAAATGAAACTAACTAAAAAATAAAGCCACACGAGTTTTGGCCTTGTGTCGGACAGCGCCTCAAACCAAAGTTTTGGCCGAGCCTCCGACCGACCATTATATTTCAGAATGGCCGAGAATATCAGGATCTCAAACTGGCACAGGGCCCTCTCGGGCCTGACAACGGCCCTCTTAGATAAGCCTTGGGAATTATCAGGTATTGCCAAGGCCCTCTCAGACTCCTTCTCTCAGGCCTTGTAAGGACCCTCTCAGACTAGCATATAGGTAAATCCTTTCCACATCTGGCAGGGGGGCTCTCAGACCAGACGATGGTCCTCTCAGGTCGATCGATGATCCTCTCAAAGAAGCAGATGTTCATTGTTCCGCTCTCACCGACTTAAAGCTCTCAGGCCGGAAAAGCGCCCTTTTAGATCGATTGAGGGTCCTCTCAAAGTGGTATATGGTCATCTCAGGTCATCTTTCCGTTATCGCAAAGTCAAGCATTTTTTTTATTAAAAAAATCATCGGATTTCGCTTTCTCATGCATGAATATGTGATTTAAAACAAACTTCCTTTCGTAAAAAAAATGCGTAAATTTGCATTTAAATTAGAAAATGTGCCATTTTTTGGCCTACTTCAGGCGATTTGGGAGGCTGGCCCTTCGGGCTCCTTGGATACGCCAGTGGCCAGACAAAATTGGGATGGGGGGGGGGGGGCGAGAGCCACTCCAAAAGTAGGTATATAAATCGACAGTGTCCCAAAATTTGTCGATTTGGGTGGGAAATTACACATAGATATGATTTTTTTCCACTCTCGCTTCCCATTTTAGGTGTGAATTTTCCACTCACAAATTATAAATTGTGATATTGAGTCTTTTCCACTCCCAAGTTATAAATTGTGATATTTATTCCGACATAAATAGACATAAATATAGACTAAACGTACATGATTGCAAAGAAAACTACTGCTTTCATATTCAAAACAGAAATCAATATTGTACCATTTTCTACATCATTTTCCACTCTCATGGTCTTTTTTGGGGCTCGAATTTTCCACACTGACACCCAAGCAAAAATGGAAGCTTGAGACATTGAATCGACACCTATGCCTGTACCTATGTATCAAGTAATCTAAGGGCGGAAAGTATTGGGGGGGGGGAGGGGGGGGGGGGCGAGAGCACGTCATTGGGGGGCCGAGAGGACCATGGGGGGAGAACTCAACATTTTTTGGGGTCTAACCGCCACCCATTAATAGATGACCAGGACTGCCCCCGCCCTCAATTCCAACGACGCACGACACCTTACGTTAACACCAGAGAACAAAATAGAAAATGTCGCGGCACTCCCAGCTAAGAAATGGAAACAAACATAGAAAAGCATATGAAGAGAGGTAGTTTGGGTGTTAGATGTGGTGATATAAAAGAAGGCGGAAAGTAGTCATTGTTGAAAACAGCAAATGACTGCCCCCCCCCCCCCCCAACTACGTCCCAGGATATCATCCTCACGCATCCTCATCCAGGACAGGATGAGGATGGATTGATTCACTGTGTTAGTAAAGGGGATATCAGTCATACAGGGCGGAGGACAAATTCTGGTCTATTTTCAAGCTTTTCTTGCTGGTAGTTTGTGGACCCCACTCAGCTAAGCGTTGCTTGTTGCTGAGTAGGAATCCCGAAGCCAGCGCCAATGAATGGGTATATACATAATGATACCATATAATAATATATCTTGTATTATATATTAGGAATGATAATGGATCGTCTGTGGATAATATATGACAGGAGAGGTGATTATGATATATAGGACAAATATGAAATCCGAGAATATTTCACATTGTTGTTATGCAATGAACATGAAAGGTCTCACTCTGTACCTACCGATACGTAAATTATGTGTATGCGGACAACAAGAGTTGTAACATTGTACTTTTCTTGTTAAGTGTTGCATAATATTATTATTGTGTGATTGTAATCACGTATATTATTATTACTATGTCAAGCTGACAAGTGTTTATTACATATTGTAAGAATTAACCAAATGTTTGCGAACAATAATTTGTATAATAGTTTTAGATGTTGGAATATAGTTTAAGTTGGGAAATTGAGGGAACTGGTGATGAATAATCGATAATTGCGGTTTGAGAATGGCTGCTTTAAATGTTTAGCCTGCCTTCTGTGAGGACTATTGGCTTCATGTATTTCATATACTTTGTCAAAAGCTATTGGTAACTGTTTAGTTATGAACTTTTGCATCACAATGATCATCTGTGATTTTGCTATATCGGCTAACTTCAATATGTTATATTGTTTGAAAATTGGCTCTGAACTATGTGGGGGGGGGGGGAGGGGTATACTTATTCAATCAGTCTCCCAGCCCTCTTTGGTAAAATCACTAGCTTATCAAGCTGATAATTATAGTTACTACCCCAGATCATGCAACAATAATTCAGATAGAGAAGAATTAGAATATTATACAAAGTATGCGCATTGCTTTTGTCTAAGCAGTACTTTACTCTTGCTATTATTCCAATGTTTCTACTAACTATGTTAGATATGTATGTATTTGTATGTATGTATTTACTTCGCTGGGCATCCACAAATTGGCGCATGGCTATTAAGCCCCGGGTCGAGTGGGGAGTAGAACATGCAGGGAAAGAGAACATACAGTCACACAGCCTAAATCCTACAACCACAAGCATTCACATACGTCACGACACACACGGGTCACTGAGATCAGTCGTCTTGTTGGTGTCCGTCGTCCGTCGTAGCCGACACGAGGTGTCGTTTCACCGCGCGCGTGAAAGCTGGCGGCCCCAGCTGCGAGATGTCAGGTGGGAGTCCGTTGTACAGGGCGGGTGCCCTGCAGGAGAACCGCCGCTTTCCGGCCTCAGTTCTGGAGCGGGGGACGTGCTGGTCCTGCCTGGTGGATCTGACCCGGGATATATACTCAATATGCTTTTTAAACTTAAGTGTTCTATCAATTACCACGCCCAAGTATTTTATGTTAGCATTTTCTTCTACAGGTATGTTGTTCATCTTCACATCAAGCTTGAAAACTGAGGAACGGGTTGTGTATCGGCCGGCCATTCGGGGGCCGAGGGCCCACACAAGTATATAAATTGACACCTACGGGCCCAGGTAACGATGAAATATTGCGGATATCGCATATTGTTTATTTTAACCACATCAAATAGCTCGGCCTCTGTTTCGCTGAGTTATACATATAACATATAGCAGCGCAATTGGCAAGAAAAAAGCAACGGATCAATGTGGTGTTCTTGCGATCGATTTGGCCACGGCGATCTTGGCCACTGGAGACCTGGCTAGCTTCCGATCTTGACCCGCGCGGCTTTTCAGCGGCTCTCCTTGGCGATCGCGTGTCGTCCAGCGTCTAATCGGGTCGCTACGTTGACGTGACGTGACGTGACGTGACGTTGACGTGACGCACAGACGACCTGAACCTGGGCCGTGACGCCTCTAATCATTCCAACCGCGTGGTAACGACCCAATGCCTTGTGCTGCTTCACTATTGGAGAAATGTGATTCGGATGCGTTGAGTACTTCCGAAGAAGAGACCGCTGCCGTGTCCCATCAGCTAAGGTCGGGTGCGATCGCTGGGGTCATGTCATCGTCCGACACGGGTATAAATGCCCCATGGCCAGGTTCAAAGGAAATGCCATTTGCTCGCCGGCCGCGGGAGGTGATTGAATCACGCGCACCAACCGGACATCAATTTTGGGACAGGCTGTACCACAGCTTTGCAGGGCGGTGCGTGGAGCAGCACTGTTCAATCTGTAAGCGATATTGCAGTAATAATTAGATTATCTCCAGGACACGCCATATGGCGGTCCCCCAGACGAATATATATATATATATATATATATATATATATATATATATATATATATATATATATATATATATATATATATATATATATAGACGTATCAGCGTATACGCTGATACGCGACCCCTTGCATACCGGCAATCGCATGCTATCATCGGTAAACTAAAACGGGCCTAATTCATTCACCGAACTGCGCGCTAAAATTCCCCTCATGCTTAAACTCGCAGACATTAGTTT
The DNA here is from genome assembly GCA_036785665.1 of Chirona hameri. Taxonomy (NCBI): domain Eukaryota; kingdom Metazoa; phylum Arthropoda; class Thecostraca; order Balanomorpha; family Balanidae; genus Chirona; species Chirona hameri. The sequence goes on along the minus strand of JAXIVJ010007440.1, from coordinate 8,861 downwards.
GAAATCCGTGAAGCCCAAGACTCTAGTCCAACACGCGTTAGAGATGGATAATCTAGGGACATCATTTTTTGGACCAATGGCCACCAGTGTTCCCAAATGACCTTTGTCTCAGGAGACAAAGGGTCGCAGGGTCACAGGACTGCAGGACTGCGACCTGCTTCCACCTCCCTTTCTTCTGTATTTCTCCTTCTCTTTCCATCACCCCCTCTTCGCTCTTCCACAACAGTTTCTTAACCCGCGAGTAACCCGCTGGGGTATATTTCATAACGCGACTTACTGGGGGGGGGGGGGCTATTCCCCCCCTCGGATCTCCGGAACTACTGGACTGAATCTAAAAATTAAAACGGCATTCGATAGCCCTGGGAAATGTATCGAGGGAAACATAATATTGTTGACCTCGGGGTCACCGATGACGTCACAGGTCAGGTCAAGTACAAAATGTTTGACCGTGTCAAAAGGTCTCGATGGATGGAATTGTCGCGCAAAATTGCGATATTAAACGCATAAGCTGTCAATAAATTGGTATGATTCGTGTGTCTGACACTTCTAAGTACCTTTCTTAGCTGCTTATGACCTTGGGTTAGGTCAAGGTCATCCGAGGTCACGAGGTCAAACAGCAGATTACGGTCATTAGGCGTTGTAACACATGTTTATGTTTTTTCTTTCATATAGGACGCGAAAAATGACCTTAGAACATTGTTTGTTCCATATAAATAGAAGTAAAAAGCAAAAAGGCAATGCGATTTTTATGCATAGTAATACTGTGAGAGGTGGTCTATTTTTGTCATTTAAAGGTCATAAGTCAGTCATTTTTGAAGATATCGACTTCAAATTTGGTACACATATTCACCGCACACGTCTCGATGACATATATTCCGGTTTTGTGATAATTCTGATTTTTTCTTTAAAATTTTGTAAAAACAAAACAAAATGTATTTGGATTTCTCAAAATTTTGAATTTCAAAACAATTAAAAAATCCGAGATAGCAGTTTGATAGCCCGGTCTATTGTAAGTAATTTGATTTAAGACAATTGAGTTTATATCAAACATCCTACCTTTGACAACGTTTTCCGAAAACCATTATTTTGCAACAAAAACCGAAGAACATGACGTCACTCTGACGTCATTCCCAGTTGACCTATCATAACCTCATATTTTTCCAACATGTGTAGAATTGATGTGAGAGAAGATACTGCAAGTTTGGTGACGATACCGGCGTTCGTTTAGGAGTCATTGCGAAATAACGGGAGGCAGGGGGGGGGGGGGGAAATAGCCCTCCCCCAGTAAGTCGCGGGTTAATTCCAATTTCAATTCTACAATTTCTCCACTTTACTCGGGAAGTCATTTCACATATTTTGACATGTTGATGTTTCAACATTCAGCATAGTATCACAAAGCGTATATGGTCACGAACATAGTCGCTTCGATCGCATAAGCAATACATGACTACCCCTACCCAAGTCCAGCAAATGTTTGACTCGAGCATGTAATAGCCGTATGTTTAACGGATTTTTTAAAAATAATAAATTTAGTCCGAATGTTTTGTATGGATGGATTTCCGAGGTCAGGACCCACGCTAAGCAGAGCTTGTTGCGCAGGTCCTGACCTCACCACCCGATCGCGCAATTCCTATTGGCCGGCAGAATTTAGAGACGAAAGTTTTACGTGCCCGACATACCTGGACACGGTCCGCCCCGCTCACTGACGTCACCTGACCTTGAATGCGACCGCTGCCACCGGGCGCAGGTCATCCCAGTCAGGAGCAAATAGCGAGCGCCGAAGCGACTCGAACCCGGGCTGCCACTACCGGGTGAGGTCAGAAGTCCAGCATTCTCCCACTGAGCTACAGGGGCGGACAATATGCCTCACGACGAATATGCCTGTGTATTAGTAGTATTCTGTAGTATTCGTCGTGAGGCATATTGTCCGCCCCTGTAGCTCAGTGGGAGAATGCTGGACTTCTGACCTCACCCGGTAGTGGCAGCCCGGGTTCGAGTCGCTTCGGCGCTCGCTATATGAAATCATTTATTTGTTTATTTATTTCACGTCGTGAGGCATATTGATGCCTCACGACGTGAAATAAATAAACAAATAAATGATTTCATAACTATGTTTGTGTTGCCATAGAACGATCACTCTGAGCCACACATGGATTAATCTAGACAAATCAGGTGAATCGTCCCAGGACCCAGGCCGTACCCAACACTTGGTTTCACAGCGGGAGACCCTAGAACAGCATTGTGAGACCCAGAGGAGTGTTATCTTAGCAAATGATGTGCCTTATCACGGCATCGTTTAGTTGTTCGCCATCTGAGCGTGACTCTATCCGCCGCAATTTCAGATATGTATAGTCTAGACTCTAGTCTGTTAGCGCCGCCTTTCGAATCCGCGGGTTCGTATATATCACGATCAGTAAGGACTCCGGTCATAGGCGTAGGAGTCGGGGGGGGGGGGGGGCAAACTTTCGAATTTCAAGCCCCACTCTCCGGGCCACAATCGCATAGATACGGCATCGGAGTTTAGCTTTGATCGGGGAACACGCTCCCGAATAGGTATATATATATATGTAGTATCGAGCAATAGGGGGTTGGTCAAGTACGTACATACATACATACATACATGTTATTGTCCCGGTGATTCCTCTCTCGGCGAATTAAGCCATGTTATAATTTTGTTTTGTTTTGTTTAATACACAGCCACCCATTAATACTCGTAGGTGACCAGGGTGCCCCATCCTCAATCCCAACGACGCTCAAACGATTGGACTTCCTTGGAAAACATCGGGAAAGATTACTTAGTCTCTACGCGCTTCAACGGGAATTCGGTTACTGGCGGATCCAAGGGCAACAAAGCCCCCCAATCCACGATTGGGTCGGGCTGCAATGCAAATTGCCCCCTCTCAAATAAAGTGAAACTGCTGATTAACAATTGTTTACCAGCGTAAAATAGCTATTGCGCTAAAGAAGAAAATTGTGATTTGATGTTCTATTTGTAGGCACTGGCGGATCTAAGGGCAAATGGCATATTTAGAATTACATTTTTTTTTTGGGGGGGGGACAAACCCAAGAAGTCTCCCAAAATGCTGAAGAAATCGCAATCGCAAAAATATAATCGCCAAAAAGAAAAGTGGAAGGGAAAAAGGGATACATGGATGTATTGGATACTGCATGGAAATACCTTGATAAGAGGTCGAATTTGCCTTTCAAAGGAGTCGACTTTTGCCTTTCAAAGGTTTATAATATCGACTTATAATTTGGTGTACATATCCACCGGACAAGTCTCTTATCATACCTTCCGTTTTTTTTTAATAAATGTTTCAAAACTTTTGAAAATATGACTAAAATTAAACTTTGTTTGGAATTTTTCAGATTTCGAATTTAATTAAAAGTTAGAATCCAATATAGCAGTTTGGTAGCCAAGCCCAAGTCTATTGTGAGTTATTTGAATAAAACAATGTAAATTATATTAAAAACTGTACTTTTGACAGCGTTTTTTCATAAAACCCTTCAATTTTCAACAAAACCGTAAAACATCTTCGCATCTTCATGATCCTCCATATCATTATGCATATAATTGATGTGAGAGGGTACTGCAAGTTTGGTGACGATACTGACATTGGTATGTGAGATATTGCAAAATGACTGGAGGGGCAGGGCCCTCCCCATCCGGCAGGCGGCCCCTCAATAACTCGCTTGTTAACCCCATTAGCGGCTTTCCTTTCTACCCTATTAGTGACAGGGGGGGGGGGGGGGGGCGGCGGATTCGCCCCCCCCCCCCGGAGATCTCGAGATTAACCCGTCCGAATTTCAAAATTATCAACCGGCGTTCGATTACCTCAACACGATCTACATTTCTAAAAA
>JAXIVJ010007439.1:0-60807 GCA_036785665.1 Chirona hameri | reverse complement strand
ACGAAAATCAAAATTGATTTGATGGTCCTATCCAATGGTGAAAACCCGATCTCAATCTGAGCAGTGGTTGCAAAGTTATTAGCTTCCGAAAAGCGTCTGTATATATATATATATATATATATATATATATATATATATATATATATATATATATATATATATATATATATATATATATATATATATATATATATATATATATATATATATATATATATATATATATATATATATATATATATATATATATATATATATATATATATATATATATATATATATATATATATATATATATATATATATATATATATATATATATATATATATATATATATATATATATATATATATATATATATATATATATATATATATATATATATATATATATATATATATATATATATATATATATATATATATATATATATATATATATATATATATATATATATATATATATATATATATATATGTGTGTCTGGCATCAATGATTTGGATCATGGATACAGGCAGCAGCAGGGCCGTGCGGATCGCTGTCGCTCTCAAGCTGTTGGCGTAAATAGAAAGCAAATCACTTCAGAAAAGTAAAGAAATCCACAGGAAAACCATTTTGAGGTATTACAAGACCAGACCAAAGTAGGAATCCCAAAACAAACTACATATCCTACTTGTGTGTCTTGTAAGCTATCGGAAAAGAGCGATGACGGTGACAACGCGTTTTTAGAAATAACCGAAGGTTGGTTAAACATTGGATAACACTATTCTTTAGAATTGTGTTTCCATTGTGAAACAAGCCTGAGCTGTTCGATTGGAGGGGGTTTTACTAAGGTGGCCGCGAATTATGCGATATCGCAAATCACGAAGTTAGCGTGTTCACCAAGTTACCTACCTTTACCTAATATTGTCAATGGCGAAGGGTTCGCAGTTCGCTCGCTGGTCCAGTAACGCTGCTTTTAATACATGCTACCATATGAAGCTTCTCGACGAAGAGACAAAATGTTCGACAACGCACCAAATTTCAGGATAAAACATCAAGTATATTCGGCAGGAGAGTCCTTACAACCAAGCGGGTATGCTGTAGGTGATTTCTCGTCATGGTCTTCAAAACGGCTATCTCAGTTTAAAACACCAGTATAAAAGTGACTGATTTCCTTTAACTGATTCCCCCAATTTATTTTGAGGTCGCCAGGTAAACCAAACGGTCCGTCGCAAAAGACCGAACTGGTACAGGGAATTTTGGCGGGCGAAAGTGAAGCGTTAATCATAGCTAAAACTGCGATTAATTATGCATCACGTGGAAGACCGTATAAAAAGGTCCATAACACCAATGACAGATTATACATAATCCGTTTGAATGTAAGCGCGGTTCCCACAGCGGAAACATGGAGACTCATCATTAGTTTTGTTTTGGCTTAGCTGTCAGTCATGGATGGAGTCGCTTCATAGCTCAGACGTTAGTTAATGACCAGATGTTTAGCAAGAAACTCCTCATTTGCATAGGAAAAACAATTCACGCATGAACCTTTGCACAAAAACCGAGGATCCAAGTGCGTGCACTGCAATGTTTACCGATAAATCAAGTAGTGACGACACTGGCTCAAGACAACTTTGAACATTTTGTTCACTTCATTTGGAACGTGAAGGATATTTGTGCGAGCTGTCAAGTATAACAGTTAGTAGGGCGATAAAGCTGGAACGTGCCTCAGGGAAGGTCAGGATAGGACCATTTTGTCGGTATGAGATGAGACTAAAATTGCTCACGTCCTCCAGACAGTGGTCACTGGTCACTCGAATGGTTGAATGAATTATATTTTATATTCAGCTAGAGAAAAGAACAGAGAAAACAGTTGATATTTATCACAAACTTAATGTACAGTGTACACAAAAAGGAACATTTTCGGCTGAATATACAAGAATCGTGAGAGCTTCAGACACTATGCACGTATATGCTTACACCAGCACAACGCCTTTTTGGGCGATGACCGAGCGGGCGCGCTCTGGTAAAGCTAAATTAAGTTGTATTAAATTGTTCATGATCTCCTTTCTCGAATCCGCCAAAAGGGAGTACGTCCTGAGCGCACTGGCGGATCCAGCCTTTCTCCGTGTGTGTGGGGGGGGAGGGGGGGGGGGATCTTTTTTATTCAATCAGCCTTGTTTCTATGCGGGTTTTGATTCAATCATGATTCATGAATAAAACAAATCCGGTGGTGAATCGATTCTTCTTTGATTCAAGGGATTTTGATTGAACGATTCCAATCGATTCAATCAGAGTCGAATCAATAACCAATCTGGATTGGACTGTATCACACATCCATTGGATTAATCCAATCCATATCATACTCTACTTTGGAGACTCGACTGGACCTGGCCCCTTTGGCTAGTGCATCAGTACCTTCCGTTTTTTTTTTGGTGGGGGTATACCTTATGCCCCCTGATCCAAAATTGCCCCCCTGGAGTGAATCCTGGGTACGCCACTGCATGTACCACATAAGCTTTCAATTTCAATCCGCTAAACCTGTAGCTTTGAAACGGGACAATTGCGAGATTTTTGAAACGGGAATTTATATTTCCATATTTTTCCAATGAATTACGTTTCCAATGAATTACGAGTAGCTTCCGGTCGTCTTAAAATAGGTTTAAGTTATGGGTAAGTGTACGATTTCATGCAGTTTGTAACAAACTGCGTAATAATTGTCAGGGTGATTACCTGTATTTTTGATAATTACAATCCGTACAATAGACACAACCATATTGAATCTTGACATGCGCCCTGGCGAGCCTATGTGACTAACGCACACTACAAGGATGGGGACGGACGAGCCGTCCCCTCAGCTCTCGGACCTTATCATGGATATAAACAAACTATATTTACAGATGTTGCACGATCTTATAACTATATCATCACCTGGCAGCGCGCAGGGCAGTGGCGTACCGAGTATCAGGTCATGCAGGGCATGGCCTGGTCCTTTGAACCCGAGGCGCCATGCAAAGCTGGCGCCCCTCCGATCAGTCACGGCGCCCCTCTGGCCAGTGAGGACGCTCCCCGGTCAGTGACGGCGCCCCCGGCCAGCGAGGGCGTCCCCTGCCATAGACGGCGCTCCTCCGGCCCGCGACAGCGCCCCTCCGGCCAGCGACGGCGCCCCTCCGACCAGTGACGGCGCCCCCCCCCCCCCCCCGGGCCAGTGACAAAACCCTTCCAGCGAGTGAAGGCGCCCCTCCGGCGAGTGACGGCGCCCCTCCAGCGAGTGACGGCGCCCCTCCAGCCAGTGACTCTCCTTCCTCACAGTGCGGAAAGAGCCCCCCCTGCAAATTTTCGCCAATATTGGTGGCGCCCCTGTCGATCGGGTGGCGCCCTTCAAGGCAATGACCTGGTCCTTTGTGAATTTCTGCGCACGCCACTGCCGCAGGGTAAGCAGCTAGGATACTACGTTCTGAGAAAAATACTATGATACCTCCAACTAAACATATGCGTAATTGTAACGACCTTCGTCTAATCCTAAATCCCCCAAACACTTTTTGCATCTAAGCGGTAAGCTGCCCTCGTTATAGCCATTTCCAGCGTTTGTTTACGGAATTTATGTATTGCTACCCCTGCACTCATGCATGGACGAGCCCGACCACATTCCAATTGATCCGATTGATTGATTGTCCTTCGATTCGGGAACTGCAACTCATCAGCACGTCGTTCGTGAAGGTTTAACATCCTGAGAACCGTTCTACCTATTACTTCCTATCACCGTCAGCACTCAGTCTATTCATGTAAGCCCTCAACTCATTTCTTCATCAGTCAGGAAGTACCCTTCACCGATTTCCTGGAATACCACCCCGAGCTCGGTGAATGTATCGGGCGGTCGTGCGGCCCATGCCCCCTGGATCACACCCTCCTGACCCCTGCTGACCTCTGGTACCACCCTGCGGTGACCCCACCACCTGCCCCGCCCACCCACACCGGAAGGAGGGCGTGCGGCCGCGGGGCGCGGCCCGCCGCATCTCGCTTTCATCGGTCACCTTCGGTCACGATCGTTCCCAGCCGTCGCCACCGAGCCGGCCCCGTCGCGTCGGCCGCTTCGATGTCTGTTCGAAATATGATCTGTCTGAGGGTAGGGTATCGTAGGGTGTCGGGAATCGGAGCCCAGCTGACGAGGCTGGTGGTTATTTAAGACGGAGTAAGGAATATTGCGTGGGAGCGAGGCGCAGCCTGAGATGAGACGACCCGCCAGAGCTACTGCAGGAGGGAAACACTGAGAACTACAGCACAGCATAGAAGTCAACCACAGGTGGAGAGGGAGGGGTAGTAGTAACAACACAACAAACCAAAAATCACCTCAGAGGGAACGGGGACAGCAAGGAGGCACAGCGCAGTCTGACCGCCTCTTGGACATCGACCGTGATCATAATAGTCTGCAAGTGGAGAGGAACAGAAGGCGAAACGCATGTGCTAAACCGGAAGTTATTCGGTATACTAATGTGCCACTGCCAATCGAACACATTGCAAGACATACATTGCGTTGCCGGCGATGTTTTGAGAGGCCATCGTAGCCATACGTAATGCAGAGGAAGCTAACACCACGTGCGAGGGAGCCTGCATAATACACTTTGTCTGCAGTACCTCGCTTATGCCTCTTACCTCCCAGCCCTCCTACAAATAATCTCAATCAACACCACTTTGAATGAGCGTCGCCTTTTCCTTGAGCGTGAACAGCTTGAAGGCGGCGCCTCGAACCGTGAACGGAGGTGGGTGTTGGCACAGCACAATCAGTAGTCAGTGAGTCGGCTATTCTTATGGCTACCTCCCACCAGCGTGTTTGCCAACAGCCGATGGTTTTCTATGCACACAACTCGGGCCAACAAGGGGCATCATTGGGCATCGAGCCCAATACGCCACGAGACGAAGGAAAATACCATCGCATCCTTTCCACGATATATTCAGCACCCACGTCTGTACGTCAGTCGTCCTCCGAGCATTGCATTGTGTACAGCGTACGGTACGCGCACTGCTTCGAAAAAGGCAGCAAGCCACATCGCGACAGCGTGCAGTGTGCATCCGAACGACATGAACCACTTGTACTTGACACGATCAGGCGGCTGACATCACTATAGCCGACTGCTGACTACCTCACCGCCGCCTGGTGGCGAACATTTGTACTACGGCCGGCCGTGCCGGGTCCGCTCACCGAACCGGCTTTCTGGCTTTTCGTAAGTTTTCGGAAACTTTTCGAAGGTCGCCTATGTTGCTTTGTGAAACGTGCCTGTTGCATAACTTTGTATCAGGTGAAGGTGTCGTCGTGCGTAGGTTTTCATTCCGGACAGTGGGCAAACTGGAGACTTGTCTACCTTCGCATGTCTTACGGTAGCAGTCGCAGCAGTCGCAGCAGTCGCAGCAGTCGCAGCAGTCGCAGCAGTCGCAGCAGTCGCAGCAGTCGCAGCAGTCGCAGCAGTCGCAGCAGTCGCAGCAGTCGCAGCAGTCGCAGCAGTCGCAGCAGTCGCAGCAGTCGCAGCAGTCGCAGCAGTCGCAGCAGTCGCAGCAGTCGCAGCAGTCGCAGCAGTCGCAGCAGTCGCAGCAGTCGCAGCAGTCGCAGCAGTCGCAGCAGTCGCAGCAGTCGCAGCAGTCGCAGCAGTCGCAGCAGTCGCAGCAGTCGCAGCAGTCGCAGCAGTCGCAGCAGTCGCAGCAGTCGCAGCAGTCGCAGCAGTCGCAGCAGTCGCAGCAGTCGCAGCAGTCGCAGCAGTCGCAGCAGTCGCAGCAGTCGCAGCAGTCGCAGCAGTCGCAGCAGTCGCAGCAGTCGCAGCAGTCGCAGCAGTCGCAGCAGTCGCAGCAGTCGCAGCAGTCGCAGCAGTCGCAGCAGTCGCAGCAGTCGCAGCAGTCGCAGCAGTCGCAGCAGTCGCAGCAGTCGCAGCAGTCGCAGCAGTTGCACCCAATCATCACTCAAATACCTATTTCACAAATAATTCACAAAGGATCATACCTGGCACAAGTATACAGCACCCATACACCACGCTCACAAAGCATGCCCTGTATGCACAGCGACAGAAACAGTGAAAGACAACCCTTGCAAGCGCACTTCTGCAGTATCCCGGCAAGCTCGGAGCACTCGCACGCTTAAAACCACGATCACCAGCCGCATGGCCTCAAACCGATAGGCGCGCGTTCCGCCTATAGCAAAATCAGGCCAACAACACAGACAACACATTGCAGAAGTGAGTGATTAAGGCTGTCGAAGCGACGCTTCGTGAAGTCCCGTGTCACAGCGGCTAATAATGGCGTTTGAAATCAGAGTCGGACTGAGCAGAAAGCAGCAGCTGAGCCGGCTTCACAGAGACACCGGCACTAGGCAGTTGGACGCCAGCGCCAGCCACCGACTCACAGCAAGTAGGCAACAGATACTAGATAGATACACGCTGGTTAACGACCAAAAGGTTAAAAAGGTACGTCCAAGGCCCTCACTAGAGCAGCGCTGGTTAAGAAACAAAGTCGCCATTGTAGAGACCGTACACATGAACGATAAAATGAAGAAAAGTCCGATCACGTCGAGTTTGCGGTATGGACTAAGCAAGTAAAACACCGACACGACTTGGTGACATTACACTGATCGCCTACGGGCCACCAAATGACTGGTCTCGAGCCTCAACAATGCCCGGATGTTGGGGACGTCCGATTGGCGGAAAGTTGTGACTGCTGGCAGAAAACTGAGCTGTCGAAAAGTGGTCGCCGGTGATTGGTGCTGAGCGGCGTCACGTCGCCGGTGATTGGCTGATCAGTCAGCTGGGCGGTGATTGGAGCCCAGTACCGTCAGCTGGACGATGATTGACACTCAGCACCGTCAGCTGGGCGGTGATTGGCGCTCGGTACTGTCAGCTAGGCGATGATTGGCGCTCAGCACCGTCAGCTAGGCGATGATTGGCGCTCAGCACCGTCAGCTGGGCGATGATTGGCGCTCAGCACCGTCAACTGGGCGATGATTCGCTCAGCACCGTCAACTGGGCGGTGATTGGAGCCCAGTACCGTCAGCGGGGCGGTGATTGGCGCTCAGCACCGTCAGCTGGGCGGTGATTGGCGCTCGGTACCGTCAGCTGGGCAGTGATTGGCGCTCGGTACCGTCAGCTGCGCGATGATTGGCGCTCGGTACCGTCAGCTGGGCGATGATTGGCGCTCAGCACCGTCAGCTGGGCGATGATTAGCGCTCAGCACCGTCAGCTGGGCGATGATTGGCGCTCAGCACCGTCAGCTGGGCGATGATTGGTGCTCAGCACCGTCAGCTGGGCGGTGATTGGCACTCAGCACAGTCAGCTGGGCGGTGATTGGCGCTCAGCACCGTCAGCTGGGCGATGATTGGCGCTCAGCACCGTCAGCTGGGCGGTGATTGGAGCCCAGTGCCGTCAGCTGGGCGGTGATTGGCGCTCAGCACCGTCAGCTGGGCGATGATTGGCGCTCAGCACCGTCATCTGGGCGGTGATTGGCGCTCAGCACCGTCAGCTGGGCGATGATTGGAGCCCAGCACCGTCAGCTGGGCGGTGATTGGCGCTCAGCACCGTCAGCTGGGCGATGATTGGCGCTCAGCACCGTCAGCTGGGCGGTGATTAGCGCTCAGCACCGTCAGCTGGGCGATGATTGGCGCTCAGCACCGTCAGCTGGGCGGTGATTGGCGCTCAGCACCGTCAGCTGGGCGGTGATTGGAGCCCAGTACTGTCAGCTGGGCGATGATTGGCGCTCAGCACCGTCAGCTGGGCGGTGATTGGAGCCCAGTACTGTCAGCTGGGCGGTGATTGGCGCTCAGCACCGTCAGCTGGGCGGTGATTGGAGCCCAGTGCCGTCAGCTGGGCGGTGATTGGCGCTCAGCACCGTCAGCTGGGCGGTGATTGGCCACTAGCCAGCGGTGCCTCGCAGGCGGCAGGTACCAGATCGGACAGCTGGAACGATGTGGGCAGTCCCTGACTGGAGCCGCCGCTGACGGGCGCCGCCGCCGCCGGCTCAGACAGCTGAGACGGGCAACATACAGTCGTTATCCAACCGGCTTAGCGGCAGACAGAGAGACAAACTGAAGCACATGACACAATGCCCAGCGAGCCTCCCACTACAGAGTACCGGCCGGTACCGACAGAAAGAGGAAGATAGTAAGACACAAATATCAGCCGCGTCGCCAAAGGTAACACAATCGATGAAACTTGCCACATAATCGCGAAAAACGAGTTTATGAAGAGAGAGAGAGAAAAAAAACACCTCAGGTACGCATTTTTTAAGGCTTCCGAGCACTACACATCGTAAGTCCGAGAGCAATCACCAGAACCGGAACCCAGCTGAATACCAAGCAACAACCATTGGCTATATGTGTTCATCAAAGAGGAAACCTTACGTTATTTTCCCACCAATTGCCACCTCTGCGACTGACCTCTGTGAAAGCGAGCGAGCCGAAGCCGTCAGGAGTGTGTCTGGCGAGGTCCTCGGGTGTTATAGCCAGGGGGTCGGCCATGACCTCCTTCGACGCCGGCTTGCTCGTCTCCAGGTGGCCCAGGATGCTGCTCAGGGAGAAGTCGCCCATCTGGGAACAGAGACGCAAAGTCAGACGTCTCGTCTCCAGGTGGTCCAGGGGGCTGCTCACTGCTCAGGGAGAAGGCGCCCATCTGGGAACAGAGACGCAAAGTCAGACGTCTCGTCTCCAGGTGGTCCAGGGGGCTGCTCACTGCTCAGGGAGAAGGCGCCCATCTGGGAACAGAGACGCAAAGTCAGACGTCTCGTCTCCAGGTGGTCCAGGGGGCTGCTCACTGCTCAGGGAGAAGGCGCCCATCTGTAAACGGAGAAACAATGTCAGACAATATTGTTAGCTCAGCATACCGCCACAGGCATATTGGCATGAGGGAGAGTAGTGTAGTATTGTCAGTAATGTGTGACTGGCATGAGGTGAGAGTAGTGTAGTATTGTCAGTAATGTGTGACTGGCATGAGGGAGAGTAGAGTAGTATTGTCAGTAATGTGTGACTGGCATGAGGGAGAGTAGAGTAGTATTGTCAGTAATGTGTGACTGGCATGAGTGAGAGTAGTGTAGTATTGTCAGTAATGTGTGACTGGCATGAGGTGAGAGTAGTGTAGTATTGTCAGTAATGTGTGACTGGCATGAGGTGACAGTAGTGTAGTATTGTCAGTAATGTGTGACTGGCATGAGGGAGAGTAGAGTAGTATTGTCATTAATGTGTGACTGGCATGAGGGAGACTAGTGTAGTATTGTCAGTAATGTGTGACTGGCATGAGGTGAGAGTAGTGCAGTATTGTCAGTAATGTGTGACTGGCATGAGGTGAGAGTAGTGTAGTATTGTCAGTAATGTGTGACTGGCATGAGGGAGAGTAGTGTAGTATTTTCAGTAATGTGTGATTGGCATGAGGTGACAGTAGTGTAGTATTGTCAGTAATGTGTGATTGGCATGAGGTGAGAGTAGTGCAGTATTGTCAGTAATGTGTGACTGGCATGAGGTGAGAGTAGTGTAGTATTGTCATTAATGTGTGACTGGCATGAGGTGACAGTAGTGTAGTATTGTCAGTAATGTGTGACTGGCATGAGGTGAGAGTAGTGTAGTATTGTCAGTAATGTGTGACTGGCATGAGGGAGAGTAGTGCAGTATTGTCAGTAATGTGTGACTGGCATGAGGTGAGAGTAGTGCAGTATTGTCAGTAATGTGTGACTGGCATGAGGTGACAGTAGTGTAGTATTGTCAGTAATGTGTGACTGGCATGAGGTGAGAGTAGTGCAGTATTGTCAGTAATGTGTGACTGGCATGAGGTGAGACTAGTGTAGTATTGTCAGTAATGTGTGACTGGCATGAGGTGACAGTAGTGTAGTATTGTCAGTAATGTGTGACTGGCATGAGGTGACAGTAGTGTAGTATTGTCAGTAATGTGTGACTGGCATGAGGTGACAGTAGTGTAGCATTGTCAGTAATATGTACTGGCATGAGGGAGAGTAGTGCAGTATTGTCAGTAATGTGTGACTGGCATGAGGTGACAGTAGTGTAGTATTGTCAGTAATATGTGACTGGCATGAGGTGAGGTGAGAGTAGTGTAGTATTGTCAGTAATGTGTGACTGGCATGAGGTGACAGTAGTGCAGTATTGTCAGTAATGTGTGACTGGCATGAGGTGAGAGTAGTGCAGTATTGTCAGTAATGTGTGACTGGCATGAGGTGAGAGTAGTGCAGTATTGTCAGTAATGTGTGACTGGCATGAGGGAGAGTAGTGCAGTATTGTCAGTAATGTGTGACTGGCATGAGGTGAGAGTAGAGTAGTATTGTCAGTAATGTGTGACTGGCATGAGGTGAGAGTAGTGTAGTATTGTCAGTAATGTGTGACTGGCATGAGGTGAGAGTAGTGTAGTATTGTCAGTAATGTGTGACTGGCATGAGGGAGACTAGTGTAGTATTGTCAGTAATGTGTGACTGGCATGAGGTGACAGTAGTGTAGTATTGTCAGTAGTGTGTGACTGGCATGAGGGAGACTAGTGTAGTATTGTCAGTAATGTGTGACTGGCATGAGGTGACAGTAGTGTAGTATTGTCAGTAATGTGTGACTGGCATGAGGTGACAGTAGTGTAGTATTGTCAGTAATGTGTGACTGGCATGAGGTGACAGTAGTGTAGTATTGTCAGTAATGTGTGACTGGCATGAGGTGACAGTAGTGTAGTATTGTCAGTAATGTGTGACTGGCATGAGGTGAGAGTAGTGTAGTATTGTCAGTAATGTGTGACTGGCATGAGGTGAGAGTAGTGTAGTATTGTCAGTAATGTGTGACTGGCATGAGGTGACAGTAGTGTAGTATTGTCAGTAATGTGTGACTGACATGAGGTGAGAGTAGAGTAGTATTGTCAGTAATGTGTGACTGGCATGAGGTGAGAGTAGTGTAGTATTGTCAGTAATGTGTGACTGGCATGAGGTGAGAGAAGTGTAGTATTGTCAGTAATGTGTGACTGGCATGAGGTGACAGTAGTGTAGTATCGTCAGTAATGTGTGACTGGCATGAGGTGATAGTAGAGTAGTATTGTCAGTAATGTGTGACTGGCATGAGGTGACAGTAGTGTAGTATTGTCAGTAATGTGTGACTGGCATGAGGTGACAGTAGTGCAGTATTGTCAGTAATGTGTGACTGGCATGAGGTGAGAGTAGTGTAGTATTGTCAGTAATGTGTGACTGGCATGAGGGAGACTAGTGTAGTATTGTCAGTATTGTGTGACTGGCATGAGGTGAGAGTAGTGTAGTATTGTCAGTAATGTGTGACTGGCATGAGGTGACAGTAGTGTAGTATTGTCAGTAATGTGTGACTGGCATGAGGTGACAGTAGTGTAGTATTGTCAGTAATGTGTGACTGGCATGAGGTGAGAGTAGTGTAGTATTGTCAGTAATGTGTGACTGGCATGAGGGAGACTAGTGTAGTATTGTCAGTAATGTGTGACTGGCATGAGGTGAGAGTAGTGTAGTATTGTCAGTAATGTGTGACTGGCATGAGGTGACAGTAGTGTAGTATTGTCAGTAATGTGTGACTGGCATGAGGTGACAGTAGTGTAGTATTGTCAGTAATGTGCGACTGGCATGAGGTGAGAGTAGTGTAGTATTGTCAGTAATGTGTGACTGGCATGAGGGAGACTAGTGTAGTATTGTCAGTAATGTGTGACTGGCATGAGGTGAGAGTAGTGCAGTATTGTCAGTAATGTGTGACTGGCATGAGGCGACAGTAGTGTAGTATTGTCAGTAATGTGTGACTGGCATGAGGTGAGAGTAGAGTAGTATTGTCAGTAATGTGTGACTGGCATGAGGTGACAGTAGTGTAGTATTGTCAGTAATGTGTGACTGGCATGAGGTGACAGTAGTGCAGTATTGTCAGTAATGTGTGACTGGCATGAGGTGACAGTAGTGTAGTATTGTCAGTAATGTGTGACTGGCATGAGGTGAGAGTAGTGTAGTATTGTCAGTAATGTGTGACTGGCATGAGGGAGACTAGTGTAGTATTGTCAGTAATGTGTGACTGGCATGAGATGAGAGTAGTGTAGTATTGTCAGTAATGTGTGACTGGCATGAGGCGACAGTAGTGTAGTATTGTCAGTAATGTGTGACTGGCATGAGGTGAGAGTAGAGTAGTATTGTCAGTAATGTGTGACTGGCATGAGGTGACAGTAGTGTAGTATTGTCAGTAATGTGTGACTGGCATGAGGTGACAGTAGTGCAGTATTGTCAGTAATGTGTGATTGGCATGAGGTGACAGTAGTGTAGTATTGTCAGTAATGTGTGACTGGCATGAGGTGACAGTAGTGCAGTATTGTCAGTAATGTGTGACTGGCATGAGGTGACAGTAGTGTAGTATTGTCAGTAATGTGTGACTGGCATGAGGTGACAGTAGTGTAGTATTGTCAGTTATGTGTGACTGGCATGAGGTGACAGTAGTGTAGTATTGTCAGTAATGTGTGACTGGCATGAGGGAGAGTAGTGTAGTATTGTCAGTAATGTGTGACTGGCATGAGGTGAGAGTAGTGCAGTATTGTCAGTAATGTGTGACTGGCATGAGGTGAGAGTAGTGCAGTATTGTCAGTAATGTGTGACTGGCATGAGGTGACAGTAGTGTAGTATTGTCAGTAATGTGTGACTGGCATGAGGTGAGAGTAGTGCAGTATTGTCAGTAATATGTGACTGGCATGAGGTGAGAGTAGTGTAGTATTGTCAGTAATGTGTGACTGGCATGAGGGAGAGTAGAGTAGTATTGTCAGTATTGTGTGACTGGCATGAGGTGACAGTAGTGTAGTATTGTCAGTAATGTGTGACTGGCATGAGGGAGAGTAGAGTAGTATTGTCAGTATTGTGTGACTGGCATGAGGTGAGAGTAGTGTAGTATTGTAGTAATGTGTGACTGGCATGAGGTGACAGTAGTGTAGTATTGTCAGTAATGTGTGACTGGCATGAGGTGAGAGTAGTGCAGTATTGTCAGTAATGTGTGACTGGCATGAGGTGACAGTAGTGTAGTATTGTCAGTAATGTGTGACTGGCATGAGGTGACAGTAGTGTAGTATTGTCAGTAATGTGTTACTGGCATGAGGGAGAGTAGAGTAGTATTGTCAGTATTGTGTGACTGGCATGAGGTGAGAGTAGTGTAGTATTGTCAGTAATGTGTGACTGGCATGAGGTGAGAGTAGTGTAGTATTGTCAGTAATGTGTGAATGGCATGAGGGAGACTAGTGTAGTATTGTAGTAATGTGTGACTGGCATGAGGTGACAGTAGTGTAGTATTGTCAGTAATGTGTGACTGGCATGAGGGAGACTAGTGTAGTATTGTCAGTAATGTGTGACTGGCATGAGGGAGACTAGTGTAGTATTGTAGTAATGTGTGACTGGCATGAGGTGACAGTAGAGTAGTATTGTCAGTAATGTGTGACTGGCATGAGGGAGACTAGTGTAGTATTGTCAGTAATGTGTGACTGGCATGAGGTGAGAGTAGTGTAGTATTGTCAGTAATGTGTGACTGGCATGAGGGAGACTAGTGTAGTATTGTCAGTAATGTGTGACTGGCATGAGGGAGAGTAGAGTAGTATTGTCAGTATTGTGTGACTGGCATGAGGTGACAGTAGTGTAGTATTGTCAGTAATGTGTGACATTTGAACACTCGGAACACGCTGCTGAATTCCGCGAATGTCTGATGCAAACTAACACCACACTCCAATCGATACTTGACTGTGCACTCCAGATTCCACTATTAACCTTACTCCAGACCCTTGGACTGGCCGGCGGAGAGGGGGCATAGACCTCATTCCAGACCCGTGGACTGGCCGGTGTGCTATTTACCTCATTCCAGACCCTTGGACTGGACGGCGGGGACGGTCGAAGCAGGAAGTGCTCGCTGAGCGTCCGGGTAGGCGTCTGAAGGACTGCCGAGTCGGTGGAGCCGTTCCGACCGAACGACGCCAGAAAGCCTACCGACACGAGAGAGGACAGCGTCATCAACGGTCTGGGGTAGACAAGGAGAGACAACGGTCTGGGGTAGACAAGGAGAGACAACGGTCTGGGGTAGACAAGGAGAGACGACAGCGTCATCAACGGTCTGGGGTAGACAAGGAGAGACGACAGCGTCATCAACGGTCTGGGGTGGACAAGGAGAGACGACAGCGTCATCAACGGTCTGGGGTAGACAAGGAGAGACGACAGCGTCATCAACGGTCTGGGGTGGACAAGGAGAGACGACAGCGTCATCAACGGTCTGGGGTAGACAAGGTGAGACGACAGAGTCATCAACGGTCTGGGGTAGACAAGGAGAGACAACTGTCTGGGGTAGACAAGGAGAGACGACAGCGTCATCAACGGTCTGGGGTAGACAAGGTGAGACGACAGAGTCATCAACGGTCTGGGGTAGACAAGGAGAGACAACGGTCTGGGGTAGACAAGGAGAGACAACGGTCTGGGGTAGACAAGGAGAGACGACGGTCTGGGGTAGACAAGGAGAGACGACGGTCTGGGGTAGACAAGGAGAGACGACAGAGTCATCAACGGTCTGGGGTAGACAAGGAGAGACGACAGAGTCATCAACGGTCTGGGGTAGACAAGGAGAGACAACAGAGTCATCAAAGGTCTGGGGTAGACAAGGAGAGACAACGGTCTGGGGTAGACAAGGAGAGACAACGGTCTGGGGTAGACAAGGAGAGACAACGGTCTGGGGTAGACAAGGTGAGACGACAGAGTCATCAACGGTCTGGGGTAGACAAGGAGAGACAACGGTCTGGGGTAGACAAGGAGAGACGACAGCGTCATCAACGGTCTGGGGTAGACAAGGAGAGACGACAGAGTCATCAACGGTCTGGGGTAGACAAGGAGAGACGACAGAGTCATCAACGGTCTGGGGTAGACAAGGAGAGACGACAGAGTCATCAACGGTCTGGGGTAGACAAGGAGAGACGACGGTCTGGGGTAGACAAGGAGAGACGACAGCGTCATCAACGGTCTGGGGTAGACAAGGAGAGACAACGGTCTGGGGTAGACAAGGAGAGACAACGGTCTGGGGTAGACAAGGAGAGACGACGGTCTGGGGTAGACAAGGAGAGACGACAGAGTCATCAACGGTCTGGGGTAGACAAGGAGAGACGACAGAGTCATCAACGGTCTGGGGTAGACAAGGAGAGACAACGGTCTGGGGTAGACAAGGAGAGACGACGGTCTGGGGTAGACAAGGAGAGACGACGGTCTGGGGTAGACAAGGAGAGACGACAGAGTCATCAACGGTCTGGGGTAGACAAGGAGAGACAACGGACTGGGGTAGACAAGGAGAGACGACAGAGTCATCAACGGTCTGGGGTAGACAAGGAGAGACGACAGCGTCATCAACGGTCTGGGGTAGACAAGGAGAGACGACGGTCTGGGGTAGACAAGGAGAGACGACAGCGTCATCAACGGTCTGGGGTAGACAAGGAGAGACGACAGAGTCATCAACGGTCTGGGGTAGACAAGGAGAGACGACAGCGTCATCAACGGTCTGGGGTAGACAAGGAGAGACAACGGTCTGGGGTAGACAAGGAGAGACGACAGCGTCATCAACGGTCTGGGGTAGACAAGGAGAGACGACAGAGTCATCAACGGTCTGGGGTAGACAAGGAGAGACAACTGTCTGGGGTAGACAAGGAGAGACGACAGCGTCGTCAACGGTCTGGGGTAGACGAGGAGAGACAACGGTCTGGGGTAGACAAGGAGAGACAACAGCGTCATCAACGGTCTGGGGTAGACAAGGAGAGACGACGGTCTGGGGTAGACAAGGAGAGACGACAGCGTCATCAACGGTCTGGGGTAGACAAGGAGAGACAACGGTCTGGGGTAGACAAGGAGAGACAACGGTCTGGGGTAGACAAGGAGAGACGACAGAGTCATCAACGGTCTGGGGTAGACAAGGAGAGACAACGGTCTGGGGTAGACAAGGAGAGACGACAGAGTCATCAACGGTCTGGGGTAGACAAGGAGAGACAACGGTCTGGGGTAGACAAGGAGAGACGACAGTCATCAACGGTCTGAGGTAGACGAGGAGAGACAGACAGAGTCATCAACGGTCTGGGGTAGACAAGGAGAGACGACAGAGTCATCAACGGTCTGGGGTAGACAAGGAGAGACGACATAGTCATCAACGGTCTGGGGTAGACAAGGAGAGACGACAGCGTTATCAACGGTCTGGGGTAGACAAGAAGAGACAACAGAGCCATCAACGGTCTGGGGTAGACAAGGAGAGACAACAGCGTCATCAACGGTCTGGGGTAGACAAGGAGAGACAACGGTCTGGTGTAGACGAGGAGAGACGACAGCGTCATCAACGGTCTGGGGTAGACAAGGAGAGACGACAGCGTCATCAACGGTCTGGGGTAGACAAGGAGAGACGACATAGTCATCAACGGTCTGGGGTAGACAAGGAGAGACGACAGAGTCATCAACGGTCTGGGGTAGACAAGGAGAGACAACGGTCTGGGGTAGACAAGGAGAGACGACAGAGTCATCAACGGTCTGGGGTAGACAAGGAGAGACAACGGTCTGGGGTAGACAAGGAGAGACGACAGTCATCAACGGTCTGAGGTAGACGAGGAGAGACAGACAGAGTCATCAACGGTCTGGGGTAGACAAGGAGAGACGACAGAGTCATCAACGGTCTGGGGTAGACAAGGAGAGACGACGGTCTGGGGTAGACAAGGAGAGACGACAGAGTCATCAACGGTCTGGGGTAGACAAGAAGAGACAACGGTCTGGGGTAGACAAGGAAAGACAACAGCGTCATCAACGGTCTGGGGTAGACAAGGAGAGACAACGGTCTGGGGTAGACAAGGTGAGACGACAGAGTCATCAACGGTCTGGGGTAGACAAGGAGAGACGACGGTCTGGGGTAGACGAGGAGAGACAACGGTCTGGGGTAGACAAGGAGAGACGACAGCGTCATCAACGGTCTGGGGTAGACAAGGAGAGACAACGGTCTGGGGGTAGACAAGGAGAGACGACAGCGTCATCAACGGTCTGGGGTAGACAAGGAGAGAACGGTCTGGGGTAGACAAGGAGAGACCACGGTCTGGGGTAGACAAGGAGAGACGACAGAGTCATCAACGGTCTGGGGTAGACAAGGAGAGACGACAGCGTCATCAACGGTCTGGGGTAGACAAGGAGAGACGACAGCGTCATCAACGGTCTGGGGTAGACAAGGAGAGACGACGGTCTGGGGTAGACAAGGAGAGACAACGGTCTGGGGTAGACAAGGAGAGACGACAGCGTCATCAACGGTCTGGGGTAGACAAGGAGAGACAACGGTCTGGGGGTAGACAAGGAGAGACGACAGCGTCATCAACGGTCTGGGGTAGACAAGGAGAGACGACAGCGTCATCAACGGTCTGGGGTAGACAAGGAGAGACGACAGAGTCATCAACGGTCTGGGGTAGACAAGGAGAGACGACGGTCTGGGGTAGACAAGGAGAGACGACAGCGTCATGAACGGTCTGGGGTAGACAAGGAGAGACAACGGTCTGGGGTAGACAAGGAGAGACGACAGCGTCATCAACGGTCTGGGGTAGACAAGGAGAGACAACGGTCTGGGGTAGACAAGGAGAGACGACAGCGTCATCAACGGTCTGGGGTAGACAAGGAGAGACAACGGTCTGGGGTAGACAAGGAGAGACAACGGTCTGGGGTAGACAAGGAGAGACGACAGCGTCATCAACGGTCTGGGGTAGACAAGGAGAGACAACGGTCTGGGGTAGACAAGGAGAGACGACAGCGTCATCAACGGTCTGGGGTAGACAAGGAGAGACAACGGTCTGGGGGTAGACAAGGAGAGACGACAGCGTCATCAACGGTCTGGGGTAGACAAGGAGAGACAACGGTCTGGGGTAGACAAGGAGAGACCACGGTCTGGGGTAGACAAGGAGAGACGACAGAGTCATCAACGGTCTGGGGTAGACAAGGAGAGACGACAGCGTCATCAACGGTCTGGGGTAGACAAGGAGAGACGACAGCGTCATCAACGGTCTGGGGTAGACAAGGAGAGACGACGGTCTGGGGTAGACAAGGAGAGACAACGGTCTGGGGTAGACAAGGAGAGACGACAGCGTCATCAACGGTCTGGGGTAGACAAGGAGAGACAACGGTCTGGGGGTAGACAAGGAGAGACGACAGCGTCATCAACGGTCTGGGGTAGACAAGGAGAGACGACAGCGTCATCAACGGTCTGGGGTAGACAAGGAGAGACGACAGAGTCATCAACGGTCTGGGGTAGACAAGGAGAGACGACGGTCTGGGGTAGACAAGGAGAGACGACAGCGTCATCAACGGTCTGGGGTAGACAAGGAGAGACAACGGTCTGGGGTAGACAAGGAGAGACGACAGCGTCATCAACGGTCTGGGGTAGACAAGGAGAGACAACGGTCTGGGGGTAGACAAGGAGAGACGACAGCGTCATCAACGGTCTGGGGTAGACAAGGAGAGACGACAGCGTCATCAACGGTCTGGGGTAGACAAGGAGAGACGACGGTCTGGGGTAGACAAGGAGAGACAACGGTCTGGGGTAGACAAGGAGAGACGACAGCGTCATCAACGGTCTGGGGTAGACAAGGAGAGACAACGGTCTGGGGTAGACAAGGAGAGACGACAGCGTCATCAACGGTCTGGGGTAGACAAGGAGAGACAACGGTCTGGGGTAGACAAGGAGAGACAACAGCGTCATGAACGGTCTGGGGTAGACAAGGAGAGACAACGGTCTGGGGTATACAAGGAGAGACGACAGAGTCATCAACGGTCTGGGGTAGACTAGGAGAGACAACGGTCTGGGGTAGACAAGGAGAGACAACGGTCTGGGGTAGACAAGGAGAGACGACAGCGTCATCAACGGTCTGGGGTAGACAAGGAGAGACAACGGTCTGGGGTAGACAAGGAGAGACGACAGCGTCATCAACGGTCTGGGGTAGACAAGGAGAGACAACGGTCTGGGGTAGACAAGGAGAGACGACAGCGTCATGAACGGTCTGGGGTAGACAAGGAGAGACAACGGTCTGGGGTATACAAGGAGAGACGACAGAGTCATCAACGGTCTGGGGTAGACTAGGAGAGACAACGGTCTGGGGTAGACAAGGAGAGACAACGGTCTGGGGTAGACAAGGAGAGACAACGGTCTGGGGTCGACAAGGAGAGACAACGGTCTGGGGTATACAAGGAGAGACGACAGAGTCATCAATGGTCTGGGGTAGACAAGGAGAGACAACGGTCTGGGGTAGACAAGGAGAGACAACGGTCTGGGGTAGACAAGGAGAGACAACGGTCTGGGGTAGACAAGGAGAGACGACAGAGTCATCAACGGTCTGGGGTAGACAAGGAGAGACAACGGTCTGGGGTAGACAAGGAGAGACGACAGAGTCATCAACGGTCTGGGGTAGACAAGGAGAGACGACAGTCATCATCGGTCTAAGGTAGACGAGGAGAGACAGACAGAGTCATCAACGGCCTGGGGTAGACAAGGAGAGACGACAGTCATCAACGGTCTGGGGTAGACAAGGAGAGACGACGGTCTGGGGTAGACAAGGAGAGACGACAGAGTCATCAACGGTCTGGGGTAGACAAGAAGAGACAACGGTCTGGGGTAGACAAGGAGAGACAACAGCGTCATCAACGGTCTGGGGTAGACAAGGAGAGACAACGGTCTGGGGGTAGACAAGGAGAGACGACGGTCTGGGGTAGACAAGGAGAGACAACGGTCTGGGGTAGACAAGGAGAGACGACAGCGTCATCAACGGTCTGGGGTAGACAAGGAGAGACGACGGTCTGGGGTAGACAAGGAGAGACAACGGTCTGGGGTAGACAAGGAGAGACGACAGCGTCATGAACGGTCTGGGGTAGACAAGGAGAGACAACGGTCTGGGGTAGACAAGGAGAGACGACAGCGTCATCAACGGTCTGGGGTAGACAAGGAGAGACGACGGTCTGGGGTAGACAAGGAGAGACGACAGAGTCATCAACGGTCTGGGGTAGACAAGGAGAGACAACAGCGTCATGAACGGTCTGGGGTAGACACAAAGCCGATAACGCAGAGGCAGATCCCTGACTTTGGTGATGTATTGGCACAATCTCTATAACTACGCCAGAAAAGGGCATACATACGCCATGGTTGAAAGATTACTTCATAGTCCATGCGGCATACACGCACAAACAAGACTAAAACTCTACCAATATATTTTACATATTTGTCAGAAATGGAGAGCGTCTCAATTCGAATTACATTGGGACTTACAATTGTTGCAGTTTACTCTAACATATGTCACTAATTCGAACCACGCCCTACATGCAGACACACAGACACTGCCTTAACCCGCGCGCCGCTGGGGTCTCCAGCCGAATACCACTATAACTACGCCATAAGTCATTCAAAAATAAAGAAATTGCTTTCCAATTTGGTGTCGGTATCGTTCATACTTGGTTCTTCAATATATATTCCGGTGTTTTGAATATATTTGGAAGTTTTGATTTTGTGAAAACAAAATCCTGATTAAAAAAAAAGTTTTTGGGGTCAAAGACTCAAAATGTCGAACAATTCGAGATAGCCATTTTTATTCCATTCTCGTATTTTTTAGGAAACCATGAGGTATGGTATGAAGGAAGTCGGGACTGTCCTAATCAGATCTTCCTTTGGTGATCTCTACGTCCTAAATAATTTGGTCTGACAATAATGTTGTCAACGTTTGCATTACTGGACTCAGTTTGAAAATTGAATAGTTGGCAAAGTCTGGCGTGCCTATCGGCTAGCCTATCGTCCAAATTATTCCACTTTAGCTCAGATATCATATCTTTATCATATCATATCATATCATAAGACAAACCTGTCTGCTCTTCTTTGTACCATTTCAATAGCATGCTTCAAATGCGTGGCATTGGGATCCCAAACACAACATGCATATTCCAGGATTGGTCGAACTAGGGATGCATACACAGTTGCCTTGACTTTTGGGGACATTTACTAAAAACATTTACTAAAAACTCTCTTTGCAAACCTTAGGAACTGATTGCTTTTCCTATCATTTTTGATATATGCGCATTCCACTTCATATTGTCTGATATTGATACACCAAGGTGCTTGTATTGATTTACGAGTTGAATTAGACTTCCATTTATAACATACTGTGGTAGTGTTGCTGCCTTATTTTGTGGCATTCGCATGATTGCACACTTAGAAACATTCAATGTCATCAACCATTTCTCACACCATTCTTGAATGGTATCTAAATTTGCCTGAAATGATTCATCCGTT
The DNA here is from genome assembly GCA_036785665.1 of Chirona hameri. Lineage (NCBI taxonomy): Eukaryota > Metazoa > Arthropoda > Thecostraca > Balanomorpha > Balanidae > Chirona > Chirona hameri. Next base: position 39,544 of record JAXIVJ010007439.1, on the reverse strand, counting down.
TGGTTGGCGCCATTTACACCTGAATATAGAACCACATCATCAGCAAATAAACGCACATTGCAATGCAGTTCATCTACTATGTCATTAATGTATACAAGCAAAGGCCCAAGCAAAGCAAATAAATGTATACAAGCAAAGGCCCAAGCAAAGCAAATTAATGTATACAAGCAAAGGCCCAAGCAAAGCAAATTAATGTATACAAGCAAAGGCCCAAACAAAGCAAATTAATGTATACAAGCAAAGGCCCTAAAACACTACCCTGTGGCACCCCGAACCTACTGAGACACTTTCAGACTGTATGCTATCCAAGACAACCTTATACAACCAACCAAGGCAACCAAGGCAACCAAGGCAACCAAGGCAACCAAGGCAACCAAGGCAACCAAGGCAACCAAGGCAACCAAGGCAACCAAGGCAACCAAGGCAACCAAGGCAACCAAGGCAACCAAGGCAACCAAGCAATTGATGCAGCATAAGGTACGGACAGTTTCACTTCTATATCTGTCATAGTTTTCAAGTTATTGAGAAAATCCGGGAGGGGAGGGTAAAACTTACCCCCCCCCCCCCCCCCCCAGCGGCGCGCGGGTTAATGAGTAGCACCAACAACATACCACACTATTCTGAACGGTTTCTAAGTTCCTCCATTGGTCCACTCTCCCTTCACCTCCCACCTGAGAAGCTGGAGTTGGAGTTGGCCAGTGTGACGTCCATCAGCACATCAGACGAGGCTCCGTTCAGCGAGTAGTCCGCCTCGGGCGGCGGCGCCAGGCTGTCGGGAGTCGAGGACCGCTCGGGGATATGCAGCACGGGCGGTGCGGCCGCCTCCTCGCCGCTGGGCGGGGGCGGCGGCGGGGGCGGCGGCTCGGCGGGGGGCTGGGCGGCCGGGCCGGCGCCACCGCCGCCGTCCAGCAGTGGCATGGAGATGGTGATGCCGGGGGTGGCGGCGGACGAGACGGGCACGGAGACCGGCAGGAAGCTGCCTGCAGTCTGTAAACAGACAGGCACATCGGCCACGGTCAGTGGAGAGTCGTGGAGACTCGATGATTATTAGGGCTTAACGTCCCACTGCTCATTTATTGGCCTTCGGGGAAGACATCCACATATAAATTGGTCCGGTCGGGGTAACGGAAGAGCCTAGAACCTGGAACATTTAGGCGCTTGCCTTTAGGGCTTAAATGCATTCAGGCGTAGCAGTGGAACACACACTTTTCAATACATGTTGTTATCCTTGGCCTTGATACGGCCTTGGCCACACTGCCCGTTGGGCGTCAGTCGCCAGTCGGTGTGACTGACCTGCGACTTGCCGGCCACCAGTCGCAGGTTGACCATGGAGATGGCGCTGCTGGGCGCACTGCTGGTACGCGGGATCAGCGGCAACATGCGTTGCACCACCACCTGGCTCTTGCGTCCCGGCCGGCCTTGTCGGTTGTTGTAGCGCGGCAGGGCCCGCAGCTGGCGGCGGCAGACATGGGACGTCAGTAGCGGCAGACAGCGGCACGTCAGTGGCGGCAGACAGCGGCACGTCAGTGACGGCATACAGCGGCACGTCAGTGGCGGAGACAGCGGCACGTCAGTGGCGGCAGACGGCGGCACGTCAGTGGCGGCAGACAGGGGCACGTCAGTGGCGGCAGACGGCGGTACGTCAGTGGCGGCAGACGGCGGTAGACAGGGGCACGTCAGTGGCGGCAGACAAGGGCACGTCAGTGGCGGCAGACGGCGGCAGACAGGGGTACGTCAGTGACGGCAGACAGGGGCACGTCAGTGGCGGCAGACGGCGGTACGTCAGTGGCGGCAGACGGCGGTAGACAGGGGCACGTCAGTGGCGGCAGACAAGGGCACGTCAGTGGCGGCAGACGGCGGCAGACAGGGGTACGCCAGTGACGGCAGACAGGGGCACGTCAGTGGCGGCAGACGGCGGTACGTCAGTGGCGGCAGACAGAGGCACGTCAGTGGCGGCAGACAGGGGCACGTCAGTGGCGGCAGACGGCGGCACGTCAGTGACGGCAGACAGGGGCACGTCAGTGGCGGCAGACATGGGTACGTCAGTGGCGGCAGACATGTGTACGTCAGTGGCGGCAGACGGCGGCACGTCAGTGGCGGCAGACAGGGGCACGTCAGTGGCGGCAGACAGGGGCACGTCAGTGGCGGCAGACAGGGGCACGTCAGTGGCGGCAGACAGGGGCACGTCAGTGGCGGCAGACAGGGGCACGTCAGTGGCGGCAGACAGGGGCACGTCAGTGGCGGCAGACAGGGGCACGTCAGTGGCGGCAGACGGCGGCACGTCAGTGGCGGCAGACAGGGGCACGTCAGTGGCGGCAGACATGGGTACGTCAGTGGCGGCAGACATGTGTACGTCAGTGGCGGCAGACGGCGGCAGACAGAGGCACGTCAGTGGCGGCAGACAGGGGCACGTCAGTGGCGACAGACAGGGGCACGTCAGTGGCGGCAGACAGGGGCACGTCAGTGGCGGCAGACGGCGGCACGTCAGTGGCGGCAGACAGGGGCACGTCAGTGGCGGCAGACATGGGTACGTCAGTGGCGGCAGACATGTGTACGTCAGTGGCGGCAGACGGCGGCAGACAGAGGCACGTCAGTGGCGGCAGACAGGGGCACGTCAGTGGCGACAGACAGGGGCACGTCAGTGGCGGCAGACAGGGGCACGTCAGTTGCGGCAGACAGGGGACGTCAGTGGCGGCAGACATGTGTACGTCAGTGGCGGCAGACAGGGGCACGTCAGTGGCGGCAGACAGGGGACGTCAGTGGCGGCAGACAGGGTCACGTCAGTGGCGGCAGACAGCAGCACGTCAGTGGCGGCAGACAGGGGCACGTCAGTGGCGGCAGACAGGGGACGTCAGTGGCGGCAGACATGGGCACGTCAGTGGCGGCAGACAGCAGCACGTCAGTGGCGGCAGACAGGGGCACGTCAGTGGCGGCAGACAGGGGACGTCAGTGGCGGCAGACATGGGCACGTCAGTGGCGGCAGACAGCAGCACGTCAGTGGCGGCAGACAGCAGCACGTCAGTGGCGGCAGACAGGGGCACGTCAGTGGCGGCAGACATCAGCACGTCAGTGGCGGCAGACAGCGGCACGTCAGTGGCGGCAGACAGGGGCACGTCAGTGGCGGCAGACAGGGGCACGTCAGTGGCGGCAGACGGCGGCACGTCAGTGGCGGCAGACAGGGGCACGTCAGTGGCGGCAGACAGGGGCACGTCAGTGGCGGCAGACAGGGGACGTCAGTGGCGGCAGACAGGGGCACGTCAGTGGCGGCAGACAGCAGCACGTCAGTGGCGGCAGACAGGGGCACGTCAGTGGCGGCAGACAGGGGACGTCAGTGGCGGCAGACATGGGCACGTCAGTGGCGGCAGACAGCAGCACGTCAGTGGCGGCAGACAGGGGCACGTCAGTGGCGGCAGACAGGGGCACGTCAGTGGCGGCAGACAGGGGACGTCAGTGGCGGCAGACAGGGGCACGTCAGTGGCGGCAGACAGCAGCACGTCAGTGGCGGCAGACAGGGGCACGTCAGTGGCGGCAGACAGGGGACGTCAGTGGCGGCAGACATGGGCACGTCAGTGGCGGCAGACAGCAGCACGTCAGTGGCGGCAGACAGGGGCACGTCAGTGGCGGCAGACAGGGGACGTCAGTGGCGGCAGACATGGGCACGTCAGTGGCGGCAGACAGCAGCACGTCAGTGGCGGCAGACAGCAGCACGTCAGTGGCGGCAGACGGCGGCACGTCAGTGGCGGCAGACAGGGGCACGTCAGTGGCGGCAGACAGGGGCACGTCAGTGGCGGCAGACAGGGGACGTCAGTGGCGGCAGACAGGGGCACGTCAGTGGCGGCAGACAGCAGCACGTCAGTGGCGGCAGACAGGGGCACGTCAGTGGCGGCAGACAGGGGACGTCAGTGGCGGCAGACATGGGCACGTCAGTGGCGGCAGACAGCAGCACGTCAGTGGCGGCAGACAGGGGCACGTCAGTGGCGGCAGACAGGGGCACGTCAGTGGCGGCAGACAGGGGACGTCAGTGGCGGCAGACAGGGGCACGTCAGTGGCGGCAGACAGCAGCACGTCAGTGGCGGCAGACAGGGGCACGTCAGTGGCGGCAGACAGGGGACGTCAGTGGCGGCAGACATGGGCACGTCAGTGGCGGCAGACAGCAGCACGTCAGTGGCGGCAGACAGGGGCACGTCAGTGGCGGCAGACAGGGGACGTCAGTGGCGGCAGACATGGGCACGTCAGTGGCGGCAGACATCAGCACGTCAGCGGCGGCAGACAGGGCACGTCAGTGGCGGCAGACAGGGGCACGTCAGTGGCGGCAGACAGGGGCACGTCAGTGACGTCAGTGGCGGCAGACAGGGGACGTCAGTGGCGGCAGACAGGGGCACGTCAGTGGCGGCAGACAGCGGCACGTCAGCGGCGGCAGACAGGGCACGTCAGTGGCGGCAGACGGCGGTACGTCAGTGGGGGCAGACGGCGGCAGACAGGGGCACGTCAGTGGCGGCAGACAGCGGCACGTCAGTGGCGGCAGACAGGGGCACGTCAGTGGCGGCAGACAGGGGCACGTCAGTGGCGGCAGACAGCGGCACGTCAGTGGCGGCAGACATCAGCACGTCAGTGGCGGCAGACAGCAGCACGTCAGTGGCGGCAGACAGCAGCACGTCAGCGGCGGCAGACAGGGGCACGCCAGTGGCGGCAGACAGGGGCACGTCAGCGGCGGCAGACGGCGGCAGACAGCGGCACGTCAGTGGCGGCAGACAGGGGACGTCAGCGGCGGCAGACATGTGTACGTCAGCGGCGGCAGACAGCAGCACGTCAGTGGCGGCAGACAGCAGCACGTCAGTGGCGGCAGACAGCGGCACGTCAGTGGCGGCAGACAGCGGCACGTCAGTGGCGGCAGACAGCGGCACGTCAGTGGCGGCAGACAGGGGCACGTCAGTGGCGGCAGACAGCAGCACGTCAGTGGCGGCAGACAGGGGCACGTCAGTGGCGGCAGACGGCGGTACGTCAGTGGCGGCAGACGGCGGTACGTCAGTGGCGGCAGACAGGGGCACGTCAGTGGCGGCAGACAGGGGACGTCAGTGGCGGCAGACAGGGCACGTCAGTGGCGGCAGACAGGGGCACGTCAGTGGCGGCAGACAGCAGCACGTCAGTGGCGGCAGACAGGGGCACGTCAGTGGCGGCAGACAGGGGCACGTCAGTGGCGGCAGACATCAGCACGTCAGTGACGGCAGACAGGGGCACGTCAGTGGCGGCAGACAGGGGCACGTCAGTGGCGGCAGACAGGGGCACGTCAGTGGCGGCAGACATCAGCACGTCAGTGACGGCAGACAGGGGCACGTCAGTGGCGGCAGACAGGGGCACGTCAGTGGCGGCAGACAGGGGCACGTCAGTGGCGGCAGACAGCAGCACGTCAGTGGCGGCAGACAGGGGCACGTCAGTGGCGGCAGACAGGGGCACGTCAGTGGCGGCAGACATCAGCACGTCAGTGACGGCAGACAGGGGCACGTCAGTGACGGCAGACAGGGGCACGTCAGTGGCGGCAGACAGGGGCACGTCAGTGGCGGCAGACAGGGGCACGTCAGTGGCGGCAGACAGGGGCACGTCAGTGGCGGCAGACAGGGGCACGTCAGTGGCGGCAGACAGGGGCACGTCAGCGGCGGCAGACAGCGGCACGTCAGTGGCGGCAGACAGCAGCACGTCAGTGGCGGCAGACATCAGCACGTCAGTGGCGGCAGACATCAGCACGTCAGTGACGGCAGACAGGGGCACGTCAGTGGCGGAGATACGGGGATGATATAGAGCGTCGACGATACGGCGGATTGGTGTCGAATGTGTCGCTACTTTCAGATCGATAATGGACATAAGTGTCTAATGAATGCGTGCAAAAAAGAAAGAATATACAATAATATGTCGAGAATATGTACAAGGAACAAATGGCAGAACACATCTATTGTATCGAGATCACTTCTGAAGAACGAATTACAGCCTCAAACGACTAACCAGTCAAGTACAGAATATAGCCCCAGCCAAACCAGTCAAGTACAGAATATAGCCCCAGCCAAACCAGTCAAGTACAGAATATAGCCCCAGCCAAACCAGTCAAGTACAGAATATAGCCCCAGCCAGTCTGCCAAAAGGACTAACTAGTGGTGCCCGAAGCGGCCTCTATCCCGTCTGAATGAACCGGCAACGTCACCATTCCTCTGACACAAGCAGTGATTTCCTCCCATTTCCAACTACCTTCCCATTACGACAGACTGGCCTCTGCCTTTGTACCCACCGTTTTCACTATCCCAAGCCCCCCCCTCCCCCATCGCTACTGTGTCTCACTTATCCAGTATCCTGACACCAGCGGTGAACAATCTATGAAAACCTTACACACAATCGCAGAAAGCGGAGTTTACGCTGAACCTTTGGCGTATGCTATTTTTCGCAGCTAGAAACAACAAGCTCTCAGCTTTGTTCCCCCACCTCCTGCCTTCCAATATGTCCAATGTGACGTGTGGCGTGTGATATATGGCGTGTGATGTGTGGCGTGTGATATATGGCGTGTGGCGTGGGATATATGGCGTGTGATGTGTGGCGTGTGATATATGGCGTGGTGTGTGGCGTGTGATATATGGCGTGTGATGTGTGGCGTGAGATATATGGCGTGTGGCGTGGGATATATGGCGTGTGGCGTGGGATATATGGTGTGTGGCGTGGGATATATGGCGTGTGATGTGTGGCGTGGGATATATGGTGGGTGGCGTGGGATATATGGTGGGTGGCGTGGGATATATGGCGTGTGATGTGTGGCGTGGGATATATGGCGTGTGGTGTGTGGCGTGGGATATATGGCGTGTGGCGTGTGATGTGTGGCGTGGGATATATGGTGGGTGGCGTGGGATATATGGCGTGTGATGTGTGGCGTGGGATATATGGTGGGTGGCGTGGGATATATGGCGTGTGATGTGTGGCGTGGGATATATGGTGTGTGGCGTGGGATATATGGCGTGTGATGTGTGGCGTGGGATATATGGCGTGTGATGTGTGGTGTGGGATATATGGTGTGTGGTGTGGGATATATGGTGTGTGACGTGGGATATATGGTGTGTGGCGTGGGATATATGGTGTGTGACGTGTGGGATATATGGTGTGTGATGTGGGATATATGATGTGTGACGTGGGATATATGGTGTGTGACGTGTGGGATATATGGTGTGTGACGTGTGGGATATATGGTGTGTGACGTGGGATATATGGTGTGTGACGTGGGATATATGGTGTGTGACGTGTGCTATATGGTGTGTGGTGTGGGATATATGGTGTGTAACGTGGGATATATGGTGTGTGATGTGTGACGTGGGATATATGGTGTGTGGCGTGGGATATATGGTGTGTGGTGTGGGATATATGGTGTGTGGTGTGGGATATATGGTGTGTGGTGTGGGATATATGGTGTGTGATGTGTGACGTGGGATATATGGTGTGTGGCGTGGGATATATGGTGTGTGGTGTGGGATATATGGTGTGTGACGTGGGATATATGGTGTGTGGTGTGGGATATATGATGTGTGGTGTGGGATATATGGTGTGTGATGTGTGACGTGGGATATATGGTGTGTGGCGTGGGATATATGGCGTGTGATGTGGGATATATGGTGTGTGGTGTGGGATATATGGTGTGTGATGTGTTACGTGGGATATATGGTGTGTGGCGTGGTATATATGGTGTGTGGTGTGGGATATATGGTGTGTGACGTAGGATATATGGTGTGTGATGTGTGACGTGGGATATATGGTGTGTGGCGTGGGATATATGGTGTGTGGTGTGGGATATATGGTGTGTGATGTGGGATATATGGCGTGTGGTGTGTGGCGTGGGATATATGGCGTGTGGCGTGGGATATATGGCGTGTGGTGTGTGGCGTGGGATATATGGCGTGTGGTGTGTGACGTGGGATATATGGCGTGTGGCGTGGGATATATGGTGTGTGATGTGGGATATATGGTGTGTGATGTGTGACGTGGGATATATGGTGTGTGGCGTGGGATATATGGCGTGTGGCGTGTGATATATGGCGTGTGGTGTGTGGCGTGGGATATATGGCGTGTGGTGTGGGATATATGGCGTGTGGCGTGGGATATATGGTGTGTGACGTGGGATATATGGTGGGTGGTGTGGGATATATGGTGTGTGATGTGTGACGTGGGATATATGGTGTGTGGCGTGGGATATATGGTGTGTGGCGTGGGATATATGGTGTGTGGTGTGGGATATATGGTGTGTGATGTGTGACGTGGGATATATGGTGTGACGTGGGATATATGGTGGGTGGCGTGGGATATATGGTGTGTGGCGTGGGATATATGGTGTGTGGTGTGGGATATATGGTGTGTGGTGTGGGATATATGGTGTGTGGTGTGTGACGTGTGATATATGGTGTGTGATGTGGGATATATGGTGTGTGACGTGGGATATATGGTGTGTGATGTGGGATATATGGTGTGTGACGTGGGATATATGGTGTGTGACGTGTGATATATGGTGTGTGACGTGTGATATATGGTGTGTGGCGTGGGATATATGGTGTGTGATGTGTGACGTGGGATATATGGCGTGTGGCGTGGGATATATGGTGTGTGGCGTGGGATATATGGTGTGTGACGTGGGATATATGGTGTGTGGCGTGGGATATATGGTGTGTGGCGTTGGATATATGGTGTGTGATGTGGGATATATGGTGTGTGACGTGGGATATATGGTGTGTGGCGTGGGATATATGGTGTGTGGCGTGGGATATATGGTGTGTGGCGTGGGATATATGGTGTGTGGCGTGGGATATATGGTGTGTGGTGTGTGAGGTGGGATATATGGCGTGTGGCGTGGGATATATGGTGTGTGACGTGGGATATATGGCGTGTGGTGTGGGATATATGGCGTGTGGCGTGGGATATATGGTGTGTGGCGTGGGATATATGGTGTGTGACGTGGGATATATGGCGTGTGGCGTGGGATATATGGTGTGTGGCGTGGGATATATGGTGTGTGATGTGGGATATATGGTGTGTGGCGTGGGATATATGGTGTGTGACGTGGGATATATGGTGTGTGGCGTGGGATATATGGTGTGTGACGTGGGATATATGGTGTGTGACGTGTGATATATGGTGTGTGACGTGGGATATATGGTGGGTGGTGTGGGATATATGGTGTGCGACGTGGGATATATGGTATGTGGCGTGGGATATATGGTGTGTGGCGTGGGATATATGGTGTGTGGCGTGGGATATATGGTGTGTGGCGTGGGATATATGGTGTGTGGCGTGGGATATATGGTGTGTGGCGTGGGATATATGGTGTGTGGTGTGTGACGTGGGATATATGGCGTGTGGCGTGGGATATATGGTGTGTGATGTGGGATATATGGTGTGTGACGTGGGATATATGGTGTGTGGCGTGGGATATATGGTGTGTGACGTGGGATATATGGTGTGTGACGTGTGATATATGGTGTGTGACGTGGGATATATGGTGGGTGGTGTGAGATATATGGTGTGCGACGTGGGATATATGGTGTGTGGCGTGGGATATATGGTGTGTGGCGTGGGATATATGGTGTGTGGTGTGTGACGTGGGATATATGGCGTGTGGCGTGGGATATATGGTGTGTGATGTGGGATATATGGTGTGTGACGTGGGATATATGGTGTGTGATGTGTGATATATGGTGTGTGACGTGGGATATATGGTGTGTGGCGTGGGATATATGGTGTGTGACGTGTGATATATGGTGTGTGACGTGTGACGTGGGATATATGGTGTGTGACGTGGGATATATGGTGTGTGACGTGGGATATATGGTGTGTGAAGTGGGATATATGGTGTGTGACGTGTGATATATGGTGTGTGGTGTGTGACGTGGGATATATGGTGTGTGACGTGGGATATATGGTGTGTGACGTGGGATATATGGTGTGTGATGTGGGATATATGGTGTGTGACGTGTGATATATGGTGTGTGACGTGTGATATATAGTGTGACGTGGGATATATGGTGTGTGACGTGGGATATATGGTGTGTGGCGTGGGATATATGGTGTGTGGCGTGGGATATATGGTGTGTGACGTGGGATATATGGTGTGTGACGTGTGATATATAGTGTGACGTGGGATATATGGTGTGTGACGTGGGATATATGGTGTGTGGCGTGGGATATATGGTGTGTGGCGTGGGATATATGGTGTGTGACGTGGGATATATGGCGTGTGGCGTGGGATATATGGTGTGTGATGTGGGATATATGGTGTGTGGCGTGGGATATATGGTGTGTGGCGTGGGATATATGGTGTGTGGCGTGGGATATATGGTGTGTGGCGTGGGATATATGGTGTGTGGTGTGTGACGTGGGATATATGGCGTGTGGCGTGATATATGGTGTGTGATGTGGGATATATGGTGTGTGGCGTGTGATATATGGTGTGTGACGTGGGATATATGGCGTGTGGCGTGGGATATATGGTGTGTGGCGTGGGATATATGGTGTGTGACGTGTGATATATGGTGTGTGACGTGGGATATATGGTGGGTGGTGTGGGATATATGGTGTGCGACGTGGGATATATGGTGTGTGACGTGGGATATATGGTGTGTGGCGTGGGATATATGGTGTGTGGCGTGGGATATATGGTGTGTGGCGTGGGATATATGGTGTGGTGTGTGACGTGGGATATATGGCGTGTGGCGTGGGATATATGGTGTGTGATGTGGGATATATGGTGTGTGGCGTGGGATATATGGTGTGTGGCGTGGGATATATGGTGTGTGACGTGGGATATATGGTGGGTGGTGTGGGATATATGGTGTGCGACGTGTGATATATGGTGTGTGACGTGGGATATATGGTGTGTGGCGTGGGATATATGGTGTGTGACGTGTGATATATGGTGTGTGGTGTGGGATATATGGTGTGTGATGTGTGACGTGGGATATATGGTGTGTGGCGTGGGATATATGGTGTGTGGCGTGGGATATATGGCGTGTGGCGTGGGATATATGATGTGTGACGTGGGATATATGGTGTGTGACGTGGGATATATGGTGTGTGATGTGTGACGTGGGATATATGGTGTGTGACGTGGGATATATGGTGTGTGGTGTGTGACGTGGGATATATGGCGTGTGGCGTGGGATATATGGTGTGTGACGTGGGATATATGGTGTGTGGCGTGGGATATATGGTGTGTGGCGTGGGATATATGGTGTGTGATGTGTGACGTGGGATATATGGCGTGTGGCGTGGGATATATGGTGTGTGATGTGTGACGTGGGATATATGGTGTGTGGCGTGGGATATATGGTGTGTGACGTGGGATATATGGTGTGTGACGTGGGATATATGGTGTGTGATGTGTGACGTGTGATATATGGTGTGTGGCGTGGGATATATGGTGTGTGACGTGGGATATATGGTGTGTGGCGTGGGATATATGGTGTGACGTGGGATATATGGTGTGTGATGTGTGACGTGTGATATATGGTGTGACGTGTGACGTGTGATACATGGTGTGTGACGTGGGATATATGGTGTGTGGCGTGGGATATATGGTGTGTGGCGTGGGATATATGGTGTGTGATGTGGGATATATGGTGTGTGACGTGTGGGATATATGGTGTGTGACGTGGGATATATGGTGTGTGGCGTGGGATATATGGTGTGTGATGTGTGACGTGGGATATATGGCGTGTGGCGTGGGATATATGGTGTGTGATGTGTGACGTGGGATATATGGTGTGTGGCGTGGGATATATGGTGTGTGACGTGTGATATATGGTGTGTGGCGTGTGATATATGGTGTGTGATGTGTGACGTGGGATATATGGTGTGTGGCGTGGGATATATGGTGTGTGACGTGGGATATATGGTGTGTGACGTGTGATATATAGTGTGACGTGGGATATATGGTGGGTGGTGTGGGATATATGGTGTGCGACGTGGGATATATGGTGTGTGACGTGGGATATATGGTGTGTGGCGTGGGATATATGGTGTGTGACGTGGGATATATGGTGTGTGACGTGGGATATATGGCGTGTGACGTGGGATATATGGTATGTGACGTGTGATATATGGTGTGTGACGTGTGATATATGGTGTGATGTGGGATATATGATGTGTGGCGTGGGATATATGGTGTGTGGTGTGTGATATATGGTGGGTGGTGTGGGATATATGGCGTGTGATGTGTGACGTGGGATATATGGTGCGTGACGTGTGATATATGGCGTGTGGTGTGGGATATATGGTGTGTGGTGTGGGATATATGGTGTGTGATGTGTGGCGTGGGATATATGGTGTGTGGCGTGGGATATATGGTGTGTGACGTGGGATATATGGTGTGTGACGTGTGGGATATATGGTGTGTGACGTGGGATATATGGTGTGTGGCGTGGGATATATGGTGTGTGACGTGTGGGATATATGGTGTGTGATGTGTGACGTGGGATATATGGTGTGTGATGTGGGATATATGGTGTGTGGTGTGGGATATATGGTGTGTGACGTGGGATATATGGTGTGTGGCGTGGGATATATCGTGTGCGACGTGGGATATATGGTGTGTGATGTGGGATATATGGTGTGTGACGTGTGGGATATATGGTGTGTGATGTGGGATATATGGTGTGTGGCGTGGGATATATGGTGTGACGTGGGATATATGGTGTGTGACGTGTGATATATGGTGTGTGATGTGGGATATATGGTGTGTGACATGTGATATATGGTGTGTGATGTGGGATATATGGCGTGTGACGTGGGATATATGGTATGTGACGTGTGATATATGGTGTGTGACGTGTGATATATGGTGTGTGATGTGGGATATATGATGTGTGGCGTGGGATATATGGTGTGTGGTGTGTGATATATGGTGGGTGGTGTGGGATATATGGTGTGATGTGTGACGTGGGATATATGGTGTGTGACGTGTGATATATGGCGTGTGGTGTGGGATATATGGTGTGTGGTGTGGGATATATGGTGTGTGGTGTGGGATATATGGTGTGTGGTGTGGGATATATGGTGTGTGGTGTGGGATATATGGTGTGTGATGTGTGACGTGGGATATATGGTGTGGCGTGGGATATATGGTGTGTGACGTGGGATATATGGTGTGTGACGTGTGGGATATATGGTGTGTGACGTGGGATATATGGTGTGTGGCGTGGGATATATGGTGTGTGGCGTGGGATATATGGTGTGTGACGTGTGGGATATATGGTGTGTGATGTGTGACGTGGGATATATGGTGTGTGATGTGTGACGTGGGATATATGGTGTGTGATGTGGGATATATGGTGTGTGGTGTGGGATATATAGTGTGTGGCGTGGGATATATGGTGTGTGATGTGGGATATATGGTGTGTGGTGTGGGATATATGGTGTGTGGCGTGGGATATATGGTGTGTGACGTGGGATATATGGTGTGTGACGTGTGATATATGGCGTGTGGCGTGGGATATATGGCGTGTGGTGTGGGATATATGGCGTGTGGTGTGTGTTGTTTGTTTGTTTGTTTGTTGGGGCTTAAGGGCGCGACGACTGCATGGTCAATTTGCGCGCGTGTGGTGTGTGGCGTGGGATATATGGCGTGTGATGTGGGATATATGGTGTGTGGTGTGGGATATATGTTGTGTGGCGTGGGATATATGGTGTGTGGTGTGTGATATATGGTGGGTGGTGTGGGATATATGGCGTGTGATGTGTGACGTGGGATATATGGTGTGTGACGTGTGATATATGGCGTGTGGCGTGGGATATATGGCGTGTGGTGTGGGATATATGGCGTGTGGTGTGTGGCGTGGGGTATATGGTGTGTGATGTGGGATATATGGTGGGTGGTGTGGGATATATGGCGTGTGATGTGTGACGTGGGATATATGGTGTGTGACGTGGGATATATGGCGTGTGGCGTGGGATATATGGCGTGTGGTGTGGGATATATGGCGTGTGGTGTGTGGCGTGGGGTATATGGCGTGGGATATATGGTGTGGCGTGGGATATATGGTGTGTGGCGTGGGATATATGGTGTGTGGTGTGGGATATATGGTGTGTGACGTGTGATATATGGTGTGTGATGTGTGACGTGGGATATATGGTGTGTGATGTGGGATATATGGTGTGTGATGTGGGATATATGGTGTGTGGTGTGGGATATATGGTGTGTGATGTGTGACGTGGGATATATGGTGTGTGATGTGGGATATATGGTGTGTGATGTGGGATATATGGTGTGTGACGTGGGATATATGGTGTGTGACGTGGGATATATGGCGTGTGACGTGGGATATATGGTGTGTGGCGTGGGATATATGGTGTGTGACGTGGGATATATGGTGTGTGACGTGGGATATATGGCGTGTGGCGTGGGATATATGGCGTGTGGTGTGGGATATATGGCGTGTGGTGTGGGATATATGGCGTGTGGTGTGGGATATATGGCGTGTGGTGTGTGGCGTGGGGTATATGGTGTGTGGTGTGGGATATATGGTGTGTGATGTGGGATATATGGCGTGTGGCGTGGGATATATGGTGTGTGACGTGGGATATATGTTGCGTGACGTGTGATATATGGCGTGTGGCGTGTGATATATGGCGTGTGGTGTGTGATATATGGCGTGTGGCGTGGGATATATGGCGTGTGGTGTGGGATATATGGCGTGTGGTGTGTGGCGTGGGGTATATGGTGTGTGATGTGTGACGTGACACGTGTGATGTGTGACGTGACACGTGTGATGTGTGACGTGGGATATATGGTGTGTGGTGTGGGGTATATGGCGTGTGGTGTGGGATATATGGCGTGTGGTGTGGGATATATGGCGTGTGGTGTGTGGCGTGGGGTATATGGTGTGTGATGTGTGACGTGGGATATATGGTGTGTGACGTGTGATATATGGCGTGTGGTGTGGGATATATGGCGTGTGGTGTGTGATGTGTGACGTGACACGTGTGATGTGTGATGTGACACTGTGACGTGACACTGTGACAATTGACATAGGTGACGCGTAACGTACCGCCGCCTCCAGTGGCGGCCGCATGCTGCTCGCTTCCGAACTAGCCGGCGGTGGTGGCGGCGGCGGCGGCGGCGGCGGCGGCGCGGCGCGTGCCATGGCAGGGGCGATGCGGACCGGTCGCCTTGCCCCGGCTGCTGCCGCCTGCAGCTGCTGCGGCCGGCGCGGCCCCGAGGCCACGTAGTAGAGCGGCTCGCGGCCCGGCAGCGGGCGCTGCGCCATGCTGGTTGGCGTCTGGGTGCCGGTGGTGACCAGCGGCCCGGCCGCAGCGCCCCGGCACCGCTCCGTCTGCAGTGACAGGCAGACACGGCCGGCAGGGTTACAGGCCGGAGGGACGGTTACAGGTCGGAGGGAGGGTTACAGGCCGGAGGGAAGATTACAGGCCGGAGGGAGGGTTACAGGCCGGAGGGAGGGTTACAGGCCGGAGGGAAGATTACAGGCCGGAGGGAGGGTTACAGGCCGGAGGGAAGATTACAGGCCGGAGGGAGGGTTACAGGCCGGAGGGAGGGTTACAGGCCGGAGGGAAGATTACAGGCCGGAGGGAGGGTTACAGGCCGGAGGGAGGGTTACAGGCCGGAGGGAGGGTTACAGGCCGGAGGGAGGGTTACAGGCCGGAGGGAGGGTTACAGGCCGGAGGGAGGGTTACAGGCCGGAGGGAGGGTTACAGGCCGGAGGGAGGGTTACAGGCCGGAGGGAAGATTACAGGCCGGAGGGAGGGTTACAGGCCGGAGGGAGGGTTACAGGCCGGAGGGAGGGTTACAGGCCGGAGGGAGGGTTACAGGCCGGAGGGAGGGTTACATGCCGGAGGGAGGGTTACAGGCCGGAGGGAGGGTTACAGGCCGGAGGGAGGGTTACATGCCGGAGGGAGGGTTACAGGCCGGAGGGAGGGTTACAGGCCGGAGGGAGGGTTACAGGCCGGAGGGAGGGTTACAGGCCGGAGGGAGGGTTACATGCCGGAGGGAGGGTTACAGGCCGGAGGGAGGGTTACAGGCCGGAGGGAGGGTTACATGCCGGAGGGAGGGTTACAGGTCGGAGGGAGGGTTACAGGCCGGAGGGAGGGTTACAGGTCGGAGGGAGGGTTATAGGCCGGAGGGAGGGTTATAGGCCGGAGGGAGGGTTACAGGTCGGAGGGAGGGTTACAGTCCGGAGGGAGGGTTACAGGTCGGAGACGATACACATACATAGCAGACGGCTGTTATGCCACAGAGGTGACGTCAGTCGACCAAAATAAATACACGAGATGACCAGAACTTAATTTGGCTACACAACACAGACAACATTCATTTATACACAACTTCCGAGGACCACAGACAAAAAAGTCTGACTGAAAGGTTTCCGAAACGTGTCACTTTTTGACCCCCTTTTCTCGTCTGGTGAGCAGCTGACGGCGACTCGCCAATATCGATCTGCTCGCATTGAGCAGAACAGAGCGGACCTCACAGCACAGCACGCTTCAGAGCGGTCAGAGCGGTCAGAGGCGATACTGGACAGGGTGCTCAACTGGTTAACGAGGCATCACCGATTCACGATACCGGTCAGGTTCATCCAGCCACAAGTAATGACAAACAGCAGTACCATTATTACGTCACATATTTTTGAATTGCCTAAATGTATCGGCGAGGACCTCAGCCGTATATTATTTATTACAGAAATTAACACCGAAACAAGCAGTGAAAGAAAAGGCCACACGACTATACCCCCCTCTGTAATGCCAGCGACATACCACCACCTGCACCGTCATCTCTGTTGAAGCCGGCCAACAATATGTACCTTGATCTTGGCGAGTCGTGCGACGGTCAGCAGCTGGGCCAGCATCGAGGTCAGCATCTTCACCCGGCGCGAGGCGTCGCTGCTGGGACCTCCGCCGCTGCTGCCGTCGGTGAGGCCTTGCGCCTCGGCCACCTGAGCTGCCCACTTCTTCAGCTGGTCAGATGGGTCCTCCGCCGGCGCCGGCTCGGCCGAGGTGGACGCTGCTGGCTCGTCTTTGGCCTCGGAGCCCAGCTGCTTCAGGGTAACGTTTTCCGGCAGCCAGAAGTACTGCAGCTTGATAGCGTCCGGTCGGTTCACCTGACGGGGACGGGACGGGACGGGTACAGGTACACGCCAACCAGTATGGCATCGAAAATCTCACAAAATCACGCAACCTAAAAGAACCCTTTCACATGCAACGTATATACTTCGTATTGCAAATCGATATCAAACCTCATTTGTCGAGGCTTGTAATTAAGTTCGACAGCTATAGATCTACACCAGTAAAACGCCTTTTTGGGCGATGACCGAGCGGGCGCGCACTGGTAAAGTTAAAACAGGTTTGAAATATGAAACGGTACGGGAGCACACGTGGTAGTAACACATAGTCCTTTTAGTCCTCCATAAAAATTGCCAGACCGCCATGCATGCCAACATAAAGATTAAGTTTTTACCGAGCGGACGCGAAGCGCCCGTGAGGTTTCTCGTCAACTTACTAGACAAATTTACATTTGTCCCGGCCCGACCCGGCCATACAGACGCTTTTCGGAAGCTAATAACTTTGCAACCACTGCTCCGATTGAGATCAAGTTTCCACCATTGGATAGGACCATCAAATACATTTTGATTTTGTTATGGTGCGTTCTGATAGGGGTGGTATCACAGCGCGTGGCACCTGCAGACGTCGACATGAACAAAAACAAATTATTGATACAAAATTGTTTGATTTATGTAAGCATTCGTTTTTTGTATACGCTGAAGCATGCAGCGCTTAGAACGTACTCCCTGTTGGCGGATTCGAGAAAGGAGATAATGTACAATTTAATAAAACTAAATGTTTATGTTGGCATGCATGGAGGCCTGGCAATTTGTATGGGGGACTAAAAGGACTAAAAGGACTAACAGGACTAAAAGGACTGGGTTACTACCGCGTGTGCTCCCGTACAGTTTCATATTTCAAACCTGTTTTAGCTTTACCAGTGCGCGCCCGCTCGGTCATCGCCCAAAAAGGCGTTTTACTGGTATTACATTGTACATGATCTCCTTTCTCGAATACGCCAAAAGGGAATGAGTCCTGAGCGCTGCATGCTTCAGCGTATACAAACAAAACGAATGCTTAGATAAATCAAGCAATTTTTGATCAATAATGATTTTGGTTCATTTCGACGTCTGCGGGTGCCACGCGCTGTGGTACCACCCCTATCAGAACGCACCATAACAAAATAAAAATTGATTTGATGGTCCTATCCAATGGTGAAAACCCGATCTCAATCGGAGCAGTGGTTGCAAAGTTATTAGCTTCCGAAAAGCGTCTGCATGGCCGGATCGGGCCGGGTCGGGCAGAGTCAAATGTATATTTGTCTAGTAAGTTGACGAGAAACCTCACGGGCGCTTCGCACCCGCTCGGTAATCACATCACTGACATCGCCAGGCCATGTATCATCTCCGCGGTCCACTAACCGTTCTGCCAAGTAGACGTTGCCCGTCTTCTGGTACTAACCACCAATAAGACGCGCCTGCTTACTAACCATCATGTACAGCTCTCCGACTGTCCGGGTGCCGGCCGTCTCCGCCGTCCAGCCCGTGTCCAGCTCGCTGCGCTGTGTCTTCTCCACCACGCGCCGCTCCTCATCCAGTCGGGAGCGCTCCTGCTCCTCCTTCTGCTCCTCCTCGTCCCTCCTATGCTCGGCCTCCTCCAGCTGTTTCCGCAGCCGCTCCTGACGCTGCCTCCTGCGCGTCTCCTCCTGCTTCTGCCGCGCCTCTTCCTGCTTCTGTCGCGCCTCCTTCTGCTTCGCCTCCTCCTGTTGCGCCCGCTCCGCCTCCGCCTCGTCAGCGTCCCGTTTCGTCGCCCCGTCCTCCGCTGCCTTAGGGTTCGGAGTTAGACTGCCACTACCACAGCCGCCTCCCGCCTCCGGAGCCGAGTGCAGCTCTTCCAGAACGTTCTCGAAGCTGAGGCGGACGCCGGTGTCGGGCGTGGTGGGCGCGAATGGGGCCGGGGCCGGGGGCGGCGGGGTGGGCGTCCGCGGCGGCGGCGGCTCCGACAGCAGCATCATGCGCTCCTGGTAACGCTCGAAGCTGACGTTGAGCACGGGCGTGGGAGGGGCCGGTCGGATGACCTGCGCGGACAGTTTGTAGTCGGAGGTAGCGCGCAGCGCGAGGCGCCGGGCCGGCGGTAGAGGAGGGTCGTCCCCCAACGACGTCTCCAACTGAACACCTTCGGTCAAGGAGACGAACACTGCACAGTCCACCGATACGTATTGCAACCCAGGGACGCATACAGCAGAATTAAGGAAGAAAGGGCACGAGACCAGCCGGTAGGGTTCCGAAACCATCTACTCAATCAGCCAAAGATAAAACTGCTCGAAAATATTACAGGAAAACTAAGGACACTAGCCGATATTGTCTATCAAAACACAACACCTGGAAACAAACGTTTCAGAACATGAAATCCGTTCTCAGTCAAGCTCAACTAACGCTGCTTAATAAAACGTTACAATCATGCCCTTAGCCGGCGCATACAGTTCACCAGCGCCCGGTCTCGACAGCCATACAAGCAGAGGATACGGCTCGTACCGCCTCCGTGCGCCAGCGTTTCTCCAGCGCCAGCGCCAGCGTTCGTAACCGGTACTGGAGAGGCAGCGTGGCGCGCAGGCGCGGGTTGTGTGACAGCGCCTGCACGTGGTACCAGGCCTCGTTGGTGGCTGGCGTGAGCTCCAGCTGGGTTCGCACCGGTAGGCGCACGAACGGCTCCTCAGCCGGGTCTAGTCAGATGGGAGCCGGGCACAAACGATCAGTAGTCGGTACTGCCCAGCCACATAGGCCAATTCATCTTTAATGTTACGCTGGCGATATAATTTTTGAAACACCAAAACGACAGTTCATCTGCAAGCAACATTTCAAAACTAAATACCCACAGCCACGAAATAAACAAAATCCTCCTCCAGATATCTGATTTTTCGAATTCTTAAAAGGGATAGTCATTTCAGTCTCCCTCAGGCAGGCAACGTCACATAACACCCCTATAAGGACCACATCCGACTATCACCACAAAAAGTCACACTCTTATCACTCCATATGCCCTCATCCATCCCCCCTCATACATCTCCCCCCGAACACACACTTCCCCGTGACCGGCCGACTGACCCTGAATCCTGTTGATCTTCTTCAGGGCGCGGCAGACGGGCGTGCGGATGCGATAAGTCTTCCCCCGCAGTCTGACAGCTGTACTGCCGCGGTAGACCAGCTCGTTCAGCCGCGGCCCGCTGCGCTCGTTCAGCATCCCGATTCGCTTCCGCAGCTCGCCGTAGTTGACCAGCAGGTAGATCTCCTGGATGGAGCGCTTCACGTCTGTCGAGATAGGAGGACAGGTCAGGTCCGATGTCACATCAGAGCTCAGGTCAGGGTTTCTGACAAGTATATCTCATTCAAACATTTCACATCTACCGCAGTGGGAAAGGAATCCAGTCAGCTCCAGATGAAATCATAGTGATTTGGCGGCAAGCGATATTGGTTTACACTTCCTGTCTAAAATCAGACCGAGTTGTTTTATGGTTCAGTTCAAATGGCTGATGGTTATTTATTGCTTGAAGAATTAACAGTAATGAAGAGTATAATGTTTGAAACCAATTAATATACATTACTTATACAATTAATATACAGCCTGCATCCCATACCTGGAGGGAACTGGACGTATTTGGAGATTAATATACAGCCTGCATCCCATACCTGAGGGAACTGGACTATTTAGAGATTAATATACAGCATGCATCCCATACCTGGAGGGAACTGGACGTATTTGGAGATTAATATACAGCCTGCATCCCATACCTGGAGGGAACTGGACGTATTTGGAGATTAATATACAGCCTGCATCCCATACCTGGAGGGAACTGGACGTATTTGGAGATTAATATACAGCCTGCATCCCATACCTGGAGGGAACTGGACGTATTTAGAGATTAATATACAGCCTGCATCCCATACCTGGAGGGAACTGGACATATTTGGAGATTAATATACAGCCTGCATCCCATACCTGGAGGGAACTGGACTATTTAGAAATTAATATACAGCCTGCATCCCATACCTGGAGGGAACTGGACGTATTTAGAGATTAATATACAGCCTGCATCCCATATCTGGAGGGAACTGGACATATTTGGAGATTAATATACAGCCTGCATCCCATACCTGGAGGGTTAATATACAGCCTGCATCCCATACCTGGAGGGAACTGGACGTATTTGGAGATTAATATACAGCCTGCATCCCATACCTGGAGGGAACTGAACGTATTTGGAGATTAATATACAGCCTGCATCCCATACCTGGAGGGAACTGGACGTATTTGGAGATTAATATACAGCCTGCATCCCATACCTGGAGGGAACTGGACGTATTTGGAAATTAATATACAGCCTGCATCCCATACCTGGAGGGAACTGGACGTATTTGGAGATTAATATACAGCCTGCATCCCATACCTGGAGGGAACTGGACGTATTTGGAGATTTTGTTGAGAGTCCTGTAGTAAAAGAAGCGGATCTGGTCCCGATTCCGGACCTGATCCTGTCCCGACTTGTTTTTCATCTTCTTCTTGGCAATGTAGTTCTGCAGAGCCTGAAAGTTCTTGCCAAAGTCATTGAGGGCTTCAAAGAATACGGTCTTATCCGACAGCGACCACTTCTGGAACGTCCTTTTGATCTTCTCCGGCGGACCTTCAGGCTTTTTGTCGTCTTCGGTCGCTTCTGAAAAGGAAATAAAATACCCATTACAAACTGTACAGTGTATATACACACATGACTCAAGCATGGGTAACTAACCAAGTCGCACCATATCAGATACCATATGGTTCAATGCACGGCAAACAGCCCACCAGAACACACCAGCACAGCTGTCAACCCACTAGAAATTCACCAGTACACCTCTCAGCCCACGGGCACAGGTACACCAACAAGCACTTCACTGGACTAAGAAGGTACGGAGTACGGACCTCGTGCGGGTACGGACAACTGATAAGAGGGTACGGACCTCGTGCGGACCTCACTCTTAGAGGGTACGGACCTCGTGCGGGTACGGACAACTGATAAGAGGGTACGGACCTCGTGAGGGTACGGACAACTGATAAGAGGGTACGGACCTCGTGCGGGTACGGACAACTGATAAGAGGGTACGGACCTCGTGCGGGTACGGACAACTGATAAGAGGGTACGGACCTCGTGCGGGTACGGACAACTGATAAGAGGGTACGGACCTCGAGGGTACGGACCTCGTGCGGGTACGGACAACTGATAAGAGGGTACGGACCTCGTGCGGGTACGGACAACTGATAAGAGGGTACGGACCTCGTGAGGGTACGGACAACTGATAAGAGGGTACGGACCTCGTGCGGGTACGGACAACTGATAAGAGGGTACGGACCTCGTGCGGGTACGGACAACTGATAAGAGGGTACGGACCTCGTGCGCGCTTCCGACAGCCGCTGGGCCGCGCCGGGCTCGGTTTGACATCCTTCTCCGGCTCGGCGGCCGTCTCGGGCGGCTCGCTCGGCGGCTCGGGCTCCTCGCGCGCCTCGGCCAGCTGCTCGCGCGTGGCGCTGCGAAGCGTTGGCGTGTTGCGCGCCGGGATACGTCGCGCAGCGGGCGGCTCCGGCGGCGGCGGAGGAGGAGGCGGCGTGGCAGGCCTCGGTGCTGGCTGGTCCATCGCGGCGGTCACAGGCTGCAGCCTGGGCACACATGATGGTGGTGTCAATTGAGCCGTACACTGTACACTGTAGACTGTACACTGTACAGCGGTGTGGACATCCACATCATCAGCTGCATCCACATCATCAGCTGCATCCACAGCATCAGCTGCATCCACATCATCAGCTGCATCCACATCATCAGCTGCATCCACATCATTAGCTGCATCCACATCATCAGCTGCATCCACATCATCAGCTGCATCCACAGCATTAGCTGCATCCACATCATCAGCTGCATCCACATCATCAGCTGAAACCTCAACTACTATCTCAGATCTCAGACCATGGAGCTTGACTGGGTTGGTCCTGTGTCCACGAGAACTTCAAAATTACGTGCGACAGTGCATCATT
Source organism: Chirona hameri (assembly GCA_036785665.1). Classification (NCBI taxonomy): domain Eukaryota; kingdom Metazoa; phylum Arthropoda; class Thecostraca; order Balanomorpha; family Balanidae; genus Chirona; species Chirona hameri. The sequence continues at coordinate 16,426 of JAXIVJ010007439.1, read as the reverse complement.
ATTTTAAAAGCTCAGTTGGAATGACTTCTTGTTCAGGTTTGTGAAGGATCTACAAGAATAGGAAGCATAGGATATGGTTGGCTTAAGCTGCAGCAGCTGGCACCTGCCTGTGGAGTTGCAAATTTAAATCAACCATGATACTCAGGAGTTCAGGACCTTATCACTAGTGACTAGTCAGTCGAGCATGGTATAGCTGTGAACACAGAGTTTCTTGATCCATTATGTACAATTTTAAAATTATCATCTTTGGACAGGTTGGACAGGTGGGGTAAAATTATCATCTTTGGACAGTCCCTAAAAATTGCCTCATTTGAAACCCAGTTGCTTCCTGCTTCAGGTTAAACTGTAGACACTGCATTATCTGAGAAATCTTGTTGTGTTTTCTAGTAATATGGATGGCAGCACACAGTTATCATAATATAACAAATATGTCAAAGCATCATTTTACCTCGACACAAAATATGTTTTTAGTAAATGTGGAGTGTTAAATCACCTCATCTAATTGCTGGATAAATAAATTTCTTATGTGAATGGATTCACTCCATCCACTCCAATTAAATTAAAAAGCAAACCACAACTCATGTAAATTTACCTATATCAAATATGATTTTATGAGATGTACTTCTGGAGAATCCTTCAGCTGCCAGACCTACTGCATCACTGATCTTAATAAGCACTATTGCTCAAAATGAATTTTAACATAAGCAGTGTTCTCTGATTTGCTTCCAGTTCATAATGTAATTTCCTACATATGTTAGCTTTTTAACAATGCCATGACATTGGTGAGGACTGAACTTCATTTAGCTACCAGCATCATTATACACCGCGTCCTATCTTTATTGTGGGATTGCTTCCTTTCTGATATTATCTGCCAATCTACTCAGCCAAGCAGCATTGTCCAAGACAGGATAATTTGTGGCAACAATAAACAACAATGGCCCAATGGTGATGGGTTTGATGATATATTTCAATTATTAGGATTCAAATATTGTAGCATAAAGATAGTTTATCAAGAAAAGTCTACCTGTGATGATCTGGACTTCGAGGGGTGCCTGAACTACCAAAGGTTATAAAAAGTCAACTCCTCATATTAATTTATTAATGACCAAGACCACCACGTGACCAAGGTTATGTCGTGTACATTAGACCACGTCGTCATTTGCCGAATTCAGATTTCAGATTGCTGCGGAGTGATTTTTTATGTCTTGGTATGTTCTCAACATGATACATAAAATAAATTTTCAAAAAAAATCGGAAATTTATCCTACCGGGTTTTGTGATTGTAAACCATTGCAAAACGCCGTTTTGGTGTTGAAGTCTCCCGTTTGTAAAACGTATTGGTGTTATCGTCCGGTAAAACACTTCTGATATTGTTATTGTTCTTCGTCATTTTACGGATCGGAAAGTGCAGTGGGTGACTTAACGAGTACATTTAAGTTCTTTTAGGGTTTTCTAAAAAGTGTAGGTAAGGTTATTTGGCAGTCATTAAGTGGTCGGGTTTTGGTGGCACTTTTCTTGCACTTAGGCCAAAGCGCCTAATCTACCTAATTAATGATATTTTAGCTCCAGTAACTGGCGGAAATTGTGTCACAATATTAATTCGGAACTCCTTTGGATTGGAACTTGTCCAATGTTGACAGTTACATTGTCGCCCTAGCGCATCATCGAGTGATGTCTTGGTGAGAAAAATCGCGAGTTTATGCATTCCATAGCGTTCGCAGATGTCGTTGGGAGATAAGACGCGTTGTACGCTCAGTGGAACGTTGCAGTGGGTTGCGCGCAAAGGGTGTTCTGATCCGATCAAATGATGGCAGTAGGAAGTGTAAGTAGTTGGCCGATGCGATGTCTAGTCAGCGCTACCACCTCAATTCTACTGCGCCTGCCGCTACATATCTGTCAATGCTGGGACGTGGGCGGTTGAGAGAGAGGGCGAGGGCTGAGGGCGAGGGCGAGGGGCGAGGGCGAGGGCGAGGGAGCGAGGGCGAGAGGCGAGGGCGAGGGCGAGGGCGAGGGCGAGACGAGGGCGAGGGCGAGGGCGAGGCGAGGCGAGGGCGAGGGCGAGGGCGAGAGGCGAGGGCAGAGGGCGAGGGCGAGGGCGCAGGGCGAGGGCGAGGGCAGAGGGCGAGGGCGAGTAGGGCGAGCGAGAGAGAGAGAGAGAGAGAGAGAGAGAGAGAGAGAGAGAGAGAGAGAGAGAGAGAAGGAGAGAGAGAGAGAGAGAGAGAGTAGAGAGAGAGACGAGAGAGAGAGAGAGAGAGAGAGGAGAAGAGAGAGAGAGAGACGAGAGAGAGAGAGAGAGAGCAGAGAGAGAGAGGAGAGAGAGAGAGAGAAGAGAGAGAAGAGATGAGAGAGAGAGAGAGAGTGAGAGAGAGAGAGAGAGAGAGAGAGAGAGTGAGAGAGAGAGAGAGAGAGAGAGAGAGAGAGAGAAGAGGAGAGAGAGAGCGATGAGAGAGAGCGAGAGAGAGAGACAGAGAACAGCCTGAAGCCTGGCTCGTTACGTCCATATATGCGTCCATTGACCCAAAAGTCATCGAAGTTGTAAATGCATATAAATTGAATTTTATCGAGCTAGAATCGTGAATGAGCCGATCATAATACTTAATGGGTGCCCCAAATTCGTAATCAGCGTCACAAAATGTCATAAAAAACTAACAAATTCCAAAAAGGTCAGTCAGGTCATCTTGAGGTCAGGGACCCTCGGTTGACCTATGGAAGCGCCATGACCCCAGTGGAACATATAATTATGTAAGATGGATCCCAAATTTGAAAATCAGCGTCACAAAATGCCCTAGAAACCGCCATAAGCCCAAAAAAAGTTAATTTAAGGTCATCGAGAGGTCAATGACCTCAGTTGACCTCTGAAAAAGGTTCAATCCGAGGTCACAATCGCAGCTGGAAACCACAACTGTCACCTGGAAACACCTGTAAATATGCTCATGAACAACAAACACTCGGAAACTGCACAAGTTACAAGCATCGATACTGCGGGGACGCCAGTTGCGCCTGACAATGACCTTGAGAAACAGGTCATAGGTCACGGGTCATGTGGGTTAGAAATGGCAACATTTTCAGAGCATGTGGACATTTTTCAAAAGTAGGGACTGAAAGTTGCATCTAAATCGGTTGGAAACTACGGCGCATTATTCCAGAAAAACCCGAGGGGGGGGGGGGGGGGGGGGGGTGGCATCCACCCCCTACTCGGGCGAGGGTTGTCACCCACTGCAATTTCGATCCGTAAAATGATGAAGAAACAATAACAATTATCAGAAGTGTTTTACCGAACGATAACACCAATACGCTAACAACGGGAGACTTCAACGACGCCGAAACGGCGTTTTGCAATGGTTTACAAATCACAAAACACCGGTAGGATAAATTTGCCTAATTTTTTTTGAAAATTATTTTTGTATCATGTTGAGAACATTACCAAGACATAAAAAAATCACTCCGCCAGATCTGAAATCTGAATTCGGCAAATGACGACGTAGGTCTAGTGTACATGCAGGTTAGTTACTTGATATTCCCTATGATCCTGATATTTAACTGAAATTTAACTACTGATGGATTCATATTTCATTGTCATAAAACAAACCAGTTATGTAGCTTCGCCAGCTTTCAGATGTCTTTCTCATGTCAATTAACCAGAGCTGGAAGAGATTTTAAACTTCATCCTGGTGCACGATCCAGAATGTGACATGTTAAAGGGATCCTCTGCAGCCCTTTTGGTTCCCGACGAAACTCCCCCCCATTAGATCAAAAAATGTTTTTGCACACCACTTATGATTGGCACACATTCGTAAAATTGGAGGTCGCCTCATCACTATTTAGAATCACTTCTTTGCAGACTATAATTTTGCTTTTGAATATTGCAAACTCAACATCACCATTATGTCAGTGCACTTTAAAAACTAAAATGCGTATACAGGTTAATTATATTTTCAACCATAGCCTCTTTCATAATAAAACATGAATAAAACAGCAAGAATGGCTACGGCTCGACTTTGAGGCCGTAGGAGATTTGCGACCAATACCTCATAACACAAATATACTTTTCAAGGTCAAGTCTCGGCGAATTCGGACGCTCTCGGCCTATGGGCGAGCGCTCAACTTCACAGCCAAACTGGATGAGAGCGGGCCATCATGAATATAGTACTGAGGCACAGCTGGGACCAAGCGTTTTTGGAGTCAGACAATAAATACAAAATAAAATTGCCGATACCCTGCTTTAGGTGCTGCAGGAGCAAGATTGAGCTTGAGGCATACACGATTGTTGATCCCCCATTCATTTAAGTTGCTTTTTAGAAATCCTCCGGAAGGTGGCAATATCCCTTTAATTGCACATACAACATAGTGTATAACAAACCTTTGCGACCTTGAAAACAACCAGTAACAAGATACACATTCTGTATATTTAATACAAACATGATTAACAACCACCGGGTGTTAAATGACAATTCAGTCAAGAGCCAGCATAACGATGAAATGTAAATTAAATTCAGTTGCTGGCACTAGGCCCAAATAATCAAGTTTTGACACATTAATATTTTGATCCAGCCCAATAGAAATGATATTGGAGCAGTGTCCTAGGATTGAAGCCAGGGGTGGAAAGTGGAAAGTCAGCCTTTTAAAAAAGGCATTAGGAGTGGAAAAGTCAGCCCTAAAAAAAGGTATTAGAGTGGAAAAAGTCAGCCTAAAAAAGGCATTAGGAGTGGAAAAGTCAGCCTAAAAAAGGCATTAGGTGTGGAAAAGTTAGCCTAAAAAAGGTATTAGGAGTGGAAAATTCAGCCTAAAAAAGGGCATTAGGAGTGCAAAAATTTCACCATAAAAGACATTAGGAGTGTGAAAATGCTCGGTCTAAAAAAGGCATTAGGAGTAGGAAAAGTTAGCCTAAAAAAGGCATTAGGGAGTGTAAAATTCAGCCCAAAAGCAACTATAGGAAGTACTTGGCTTAGACAAGAGTAAGACTCATGCACCACAGAATCAGTCGTTACAAAATGACAATAATTTTTATAACCTGTTTCTCTTTCCTTCCACAGACTGTTCCTATCATGACATCAAGTCCTGCTATGATCCATACCTGATCCAAACTCCAGGAACAACAGTTGCAGCCATCAAGAACAAACATACAACAAGGCAGACATAGATCCTGAACCTACAACCACCTCAGAGCTCTCACCTTCACCCTAAATCCAGATGTGTGATGTGCCTTTGTTATTGTAACCTTGTTATAAAATTGTTTCAATCAGCTAAGTGTTTATGTGTAATGTAAGAACTTTTCAGCTCTCATTTTTCAATGCTCTTTGTACTAACTATTTTATATTGTCTGTTTGTGAGCACAAATTATATGATGATGTACTATTTATTTTGTGACATTTCTTTCCATTTTACAAAAATTGAGTACTGAAGAGAAATTATAATCATAACAGGCAGAAGTGGCTGTGGTGGGTAAAGTGCATATCACAGCCAAATGATCCAGTTATCTATTGGGCATTGAAACAATTATGAAGAAATTACATTTATTGGTTATTCATGTTACATGATTTACCATCACACCATTTAATGGAGGCTCATGATTAAATATAAAACAACCAAATAAACACACACTCATAATGTAACAAAGCAGTAAGCAAGATGCTGTATCATAGCTGTGTCATTTTACATTAAGACACTTAAATGACAAGCTGGAAAGTGTTGGTTATAGAGGCCTGGATAAACAAAGTCAAAAGCACCACCTTGCTTGATTTGCAGTGCCTGGTCACTATATATCTGGGGGGAAATGATCAATGTGTAGGCACTGACTGGCATTGGGGACAGGGTATCAGTTTAGGGATGCCTGCAGAATAACCCAGCTGATGACATTAACACATCAGCAAATTTAACCCTAGACATGGGACTGCACAAGTGCAAGGATGCAGTGACAAATGAGGTAAGTAACTACCAAATACAATTTTACGCTGATAGACAATGCTCAAGAAAGTAATATTTGACCAACTTTATATGCTTCAAGATAAGTAAAAATACCGACCAGATTATGGTAAATATGAAGACAAATAGAAGCTTATGAGAAAATAGATAATCAAAATGCTCTTTTAATTACTCACAATCTATCCTGCCCCATATATTGGGGTTCTTTGCAACTTTGGTAAATACCAAAGTTGCTAAGGGCCAGTGCAAGGCTAAAAACAGCCAGCGTGTTTATACTTTATAGACAGGAACGATTGTGAAACATCTGCGCCATATCTGTCAAAATCCATAGCGGGAATATCCCGCCGGGCTGCTCTTGAGAGCCTCAAGCTGGTGGAAAAGGACCTGGAAACTGTGACATTTCTAGTATCAAAGAATTCAGGCACACCAAAGGGGCCAAAAATTTCACAGATTGTTTGAAGTTGCGAATTTTCAGGGTTTTTTTTTTTGTTGTTGCTCGGGAACCACTCTTTCGATAGTTATATAATAATCGCTGCTGGGTTCCAATTTCTGCTCTTGATATCCGATAATATTTCTTGAAAACTGTACAAACACAGAACAACAACTAAATATGTTCCAGATTAACTAAGGAAATACTCCTTTCTTAAGACTAATAACCAGACCGTTGAGATTCCAGACAGAGTTGGGAAAATTGGTTCCTGTTCAAGCACTAATGTTAAAGCCAGAAAACAATAAAAGCTAATAAAAATAATATATACCAGAGATACTGTATTGAAAACTTTCCAATCATAAACACGGCCTAAAAAACTATCCCAGAAAGATGTTTTAGCTTTACCAATTTGTGGGTTAAATGCCAATTATTGGGAGATTTCTTTAATTTTTCCACTCAAAAGCGTTTAATTTAGTAGCAGCTTCTCTGCAACGTAAATTTAAATAAAGTCTTCACACGCATGGTTTCCTTTACTGCTAATGGTGTGCTTGGAAAGGAAAACTTCATAATGATTGTATGTTGTAAACAAACTCAAATTGAGTTCGCGGGAGCGCGGGTAACTGCTCGGGAAACATTTTAATTTACTGTGAAGAGGTCGTGAGTGTGTTGGAGTTTCCTTTTACTTATTTTATCCGATTATTGCTTTTATGCACATCTCTTAAACCTAATTGCAGGATGGAATTGTGTGGCACAGTGTGGGCTGCAGGGGCAGTGCCGGTATTTAGCTGGATCAGTTTTTTTAAAAATAAAAATTGAGTCCGAATGCTTTTGAATTGATGGATTCTCGATGGTCAGAGGCCCCGCGCTAAGCATAGCTTGTTGCGCAGGCCCTGACCCCACCACCCCGATCAAGCAATTCCTGGCGTCCGACAGAATTTAGAAGCGAAACTTTTACGTGCCCGACATACACTGGACACGATCCACCCCCGCCCTCTGACGTCACCTGACCTTGAGTGCGACCGCTGCCACACGGCCACGAATGTCCCATCCCCAGTCAGGGGCAAATAGCGAGCGCCCGAAGCGACTCGAACCCGGGCTGCCACTACCGGGTTAGGGCAGAAGCCCGGCGCCTCTCCCAACTGAGCTACAGGGGGCAGTTGCCTTGATTATTGTCTGATGTTCCTCCTACCCTCTTCTACAATTATTATGATCTCTCTTGTCGTGTTCAACTTCAACCTTGTGTAAAATATATAAATAGCATACACAAAACAATAATATAATGCTTCAACATTAATATTTTAAAATGCACATTGGAATAATAATTTAGAAGGTATAATAACCAAAGGCACATCACACATCTGGGATATATTTGAGGGGTGAAGGCTGAAGTAGGTTGTAGGTATAGGTTTCTATGCTGTCTTGTTGATTGATTCGCTCTTGATGACTTCAACTGGTGCCTGAACTTGGACCATGAATGCATCAAAAGAAGGGACTTAGGTTTCGTAGGAGCAGCATGTGGAGGAAAACAGGTTAGTAATAGCATTATTAGTATCAGGTGTTAGGGCTCCAGTTTTCCAATATATCTTAGTTTAGGGAGTGGGAAAATTCACGGTAAAACTGGGGAAAAAGAGTGGAAAAATATTATCCATAGGGTGTCATTTCCCACCCAAATTTTTCACAATCCTAGAACACTGTATTGGTTAAATCACCGATTTTACAAAAGGCAATTATAAAGCATCGGATAACAGTGATGGGGATGAATGCACATGAATATATGCATTGTGGCTCATGATTAAGTTTTCAGCCACTGGGTACAATAATTATCTTGCAAAAATAAATAATACACAAATATAATAAAATAAATAATAATTCTCTTCTCTTCTTAATTGACACAATATTGTTTGAAAGTGCATCATTTGTGTCATCCCTTGCGCCTCACCTGCTAGGGGCCATTAACAGAAATGTTTCCTACAAGAGTGAAAAGGTAATAACAAAACTGTATTGTGCATACGTTAGACCACATTTGGAGTATTGTGTACAAGCCTGGTCTCCAACATATGAGAAAGGATTGCTGGTTGTTAGAAAGAGTTCAAAAAAAGGGCAACAAAAATGATTAAATTGTCTTGGTAGTTTACCTTTATGAAGATAGATTAAGGAAATTGGGTATGTTTTCACTTAGATATAGAAGGCTAAGAGGAGATCTAATTGAAGTCTTCAAATTTTGTAAATAGTCAGCATTCTGGATATTTAAAGGGTATGTTTGAGTTCAATAGGGAAAATCGAGGTAGAGGTCATCAGCCATAAACTCATTATGAAACAAAAGTAGGACTAGGCTACGACAGTCATTTTTCAGTAGAAGGGTTGTAGGACATTGGATTTGCTACCAGGGGATGTCGCTGATGCAGTGACACTTGCTTCCTTCAAAATTTAGATTAGATAAATACTTTTTACAGAGAAGGGATTATGTTCATAAAATACTCGTGGGATTAGCCTTCTTTATATGCAGGTAGAGTACAGGTGATTTTGGAAGGGGCGAGACTGGGTTGGAGGGGGGGGGGGGGGGGATGGGGGGGGGGGGGGGGGTTGCGACACCTCGGATGGGCCCAAGAGGCTCTTTGTTGCACTTTTCTTCTTTATGTCTTTATGTCCTTTATGGTCTCTTTATGAAGCTATTTTTTTTTAAACTCACAATTAAAATCCTGTAGTCAAAATACTGGATGCAGTAAGAGCATGGGTGAAATATTTTTTAATAAAAAATACTCTCATAATAATTTCATGTTAAATACATTTCAAAATTAGTTTTATTTACATAAAAAATATATACTTGAAAATTTAAAAAGGGTTATTCTAATAGAAAAATGACCAAACATGAGTCATACGCCTGACCATAAAACCCACAGCGTTTTTCCCAAACATATTAATGTCAATGATATTCATCACCACATGATAGCATCTCAATCCTTTCCCCACAACAAACCAAAACAACTTATGTTAACAGTTTAGTTGTGACCAAGGTGGATGGAGTAAACAGTTCAGTTGGGCAAAACTACAGAGAGACAATCAAAAGTTAATCGATACAAAATTTGATTGAAGTGGGTGGAGCGATGCCCTTATAAGGGCATGCTTGCAGGCCTTCAGTAAAAACGTCAATATTTGTAATAATAAAGCGAATGAAATAAATCCAGAACCACAGAATCAGCAAGTAAAAATATGAAACTATGCACAGTATATGAAAGACTACCTTTAAAAAATAATAATGACTCGTGCATTCCAATGATCTACCTGCAATCAACAAATTGTTTACAGGCATCTGAAAATTACTTGTGTGCGATCAACTTTTTGATTGTGCAAACAACTGGCTCAATATATTGATTATGTTAACTTATACTGAAAATGTAATAATGTATTAATGTTTATAATGGAAAAAGAAAGCTGAAATCAAATAATATTAATAATTAATCAAAATGGAATCATCTGATAAATAACTAAATCACTAGGGAGCATAACAAATGACCTCAATTTGACAAATTTAGGAAATACTTTTTATTCATATTCAGAAAAGACACAAAGACACAGTCGAGGTGGACACTGGAACAACACTTTTTCGGTGGATCAATAATTTTGTCTTTCTTTTCCAACAAAAAATATGATTTACATAGGCTTTTCTTTTGATGTACACAATACAATTTCAGTGTGGTGAATGTACAAAATCAATCAAAATATTGATTGCATGCCCATATTAGGGCAGTGCTCTGGCCAACTTCAATCCAACATTTTTGATCGCGCCTTCCCCTAGTTTGCCCAACTGAGTTGTGTGTCAGATGGTGTAATTATTTTTGGACACTGGCCACTTTTCCCATGGGGACTAGGTGTCTTTAGTAAAATGTTGTCAATAATTGTCCAATTTTGTATCTTTAAGTACAGTGCCTATGACAAGCTCCACCCCACTTTTGCATAAACAATTTGACATGTCAATAAATTGACTGTTTTGGACCTAGATGCCAACAACTTGAATTACCAAACTCACCACAACTGTATATAACAAAGAAACTCCAAACTGGACAAAACACATGCAATACAAAATCACAATATTCCATGAGTGAAGTCAAAGTGTATGAAAACAACAAAGACAATCTGAGAAATCTGCATGTGATGTATATCGTTTGCCGTTCACCCCACTTGCAAGACCCAGTGAGCCAGTCCCAAGATTGCGATTGCACTCTAAAAAATGGCAATTCATCGTATAAAAGGAGCCATCCAAAAGACAAACCTGTCAAAATTTATTGATCAATCAGTTTAAAACAAACAACTGGAGATTCAAGTGATAGTCTCACGTAAATATATCACACAACAGGACGCCAAGTAATATTGGCGCCACAAAACCGAGAACATTGGCAGTTCGGCAGACCCAGTTCAGGAGAACCGAGAATGCGGACCGATTCCCGAATCGAGGGAACTACGGTTCGAAGCACTCAGCGATTTATCCCCTAGACTTCTGCATAAAGCTTAAATAGTTCTGCTGACGTCAAGCACAACAGAAGGCCATGATTGGTTTGAAAAGTTAAAAAAGTATGCTGGTATCTTGATTTTCAGGCAGTTTTTCAGGGATAACTTCGTATGAAATGTATATTTGAGTTGTGCTTATCATTAAAAAATAATTCACTCTGCTTCATAAACCGTTTATAAGTCATTATAAATTAGCATTAAGATGAGTGGGATGGCTGAAACGGGCTAGTGATACGTAACGTTGAATGTCCTTTAATTAGCCCTCTTTGAGACAGTACGGTCGCTCGTTGTTTGTTGTCCTTGATTTTCTTGCGACGAAATAAAGCGCGGATATTGGCACGAATACGATGCACTATAAATGCCGCAATACTAAAATCGTTGAAATGACGAAAATTGTGTGTAATTGTCAAAGTTCGATTTCAACTAAAGTTTTGAGGATAAAGTCCTATTGATTATAAAGGTTTCTAACAATATTTATTTAATTTTAATGTAAAATTATAAGCCATTGCGGATTATTGTATGATTTATAGTAGATATTTAAATTATTTTGTTTAGTTTTTTGGAACAAATAATTTATTATTACATATCATCTTATTTAGAAAACCGAATTTGAAACCCCCAAAAATGTTCCAAGTCGTTAAATATAATTAATTTGTATGTTTTCTAAGATTCTTAATATTTATGACGTCAAATTTGAGCAGATAGCAGGAGAAATACCGAAACATATTTGGCCAATAGCTTGCTCAGAACAGAGCCCCCCGTTGGATGGATGCCCGTCGAGCGTTTTGTGTGAATTTACTGATAGTATCATCACTTTAGTCATTTAACCTAGGTTGTTTTTGTCCGGCGCTATGGTCATTTTGATTATTTGATCATTTGATCATGCTGTGGAATTATGTTAGGGTGATAGCTGGTTGTTCCCCACTTCTAGCATCCAGATCGAGATATTGATATTAAAGGTATCGAGGGCAAGTCTCCAGTCGGTAAGTTAGGTTAAACTGCCGTAAGCACGGGACACGTCCTAACTAGACATGTGCCTGGATCCAGGATCCAGCTGATATCCGGATTATATGTGTCCTGTGTCCTACCCTGGGGATCCACATGGGACACCAGATCCAGGTACACAGCAAGCTGAGGGATCCACAAAAATCCCAGATCCTGATGTATGTTGAGGTGTGGGATCTAGAAAGATCTTGGATATAATTTATTTTATGCTGAGGGGATCCACAAAGATCCCAGATATTAATACTTTTTATGCTGTGTGATCTACAAAGATCACAGATCCCTGATATATTTTTAGACAGGCATGTAGCCAGGATTTCGTCCGGGGTGCGTGCACCCTTGAAAGGGCCCCCTCTTCCTGAGTGCTGAAAGGGCCCCTTTCCCAAGCGTTGAAAGGGCCAAACCAAAATGGATAGACAAGGCATGTTACCTACTTATGGATAATGCAGTATGACAGGTATAGGCATGTGTCATACCAACTGTTTAGGAGCTGGAGTTAGCAAACTGCATATCAACTTTGGAACCAGTGACACCAATTTGGAATCAGCTTATAGCAATTTTTGAATATTTTTAAGCTCAAGACCTGGAACTCTTAAACAAAATTGTGCCACAGGAGCAACATGAACCATTGTGAGTCTTATGCCCTAGACTATGCATTCTCGTCAATGTGTCACATTGCACCAGTGTCCTCAAAATATATTTTTGCTTGGGTGATCAGAGTGGAAAATTTGAGCCAAAGAAGACCTTAAGAGTGGAAAATTATGTAGAAAATTGTACAATATTGATTTATGTTTTGATATGAAAAAGCAGTAGTTTTTGTTGAAATCATGGTAGGTATTTTTAGGTAATATTTATGTCAGTAATCAATATCACAATTCATCATTTGGGAGTGGAAAATTAACTCCTAAAGTGGGGAGTGAGAGTGGAAAATTGATTCACATTTAGGGTGTCATTTTCCCACCCAAATCTACAAATTTTGGGACACTGACATTACATATGGTGCAGGCCTCTAAAAATGTTATTGTGCGTTCAAAAGTGAGGTAAAAAAGTGTTGAAGTGAACCATTTTCTGTCCAATTATATAGGAAAGTAGCAACATAAGTCATAACACATCAAATGTGGCAAGAAACAGACATTTTTTTATAACCCGCATATAATTGAATTTGTAGTTAAATTGTGCTGCAGACTCCGCAGCACAATTTAGCACAAACAGCACAAGCATGGTTAGCAAAAGTTGCTGCTTTGCTCGTATACATTTTCTACTTCTTTTGTACTTTAAAAAAAATGTGTACTCTTTGAAAAGGGGGAAAATATACATAATCAAATCAAATATGATTAATAATCATATTTTTATTAGATTCCAGTCAACTGGGTCAAGCTCTGGAGACCTCAAGCCCTCAATCAGAATACAAAAGAGTAAAAAATGTTATACCAGCAAACAGCAACTTTGCCAACCATGCTGCCAGAGCGGCACAACATTTAGAGTTTTGTTCTCTGGACAACTGCATTCTTACTGTTGAAAGGCCCCAGGGTCCCTTCAGATCGTCTAGGGAGGCCCCCTCCAACCTTTTCAACGCCCCTTCTGACCTGTTCAGGGACAAATCTGGGATCTGTGAAAAAGACATAAAGTGGAGTTGGTGATATATATATATATATATCATATATATATATATATATATATATATATATATATATAAATATATATATATCATATATATATATAGTATGTCTGTCTGTCTGTCTGTCTGTCTGTCTGTGTCTGTGTCTGCGTCTGCGTCTGAGCGTCTGCGTCTGCGTCTGAGTCTGCGTCTGCGTCTGCGTCTGTCGTCTGCGTCTAGCGTCTATGCGTCTGCGTCTGCGGTCTGGTCTGCAGTCGTCTGCGTCTGCGTCTGCGTCTGCGTCTGCGTCTGCGTCTGCGGTCTGCGTCTGCGTCTGCGTCTGTATGCGCGTCTGCGTCCTGCGTCTGCGCTGCTGCGTCTGCGTCTGCGTCTGCTGTCTGCGTCTGCGCGTCTGCGTCTGCGTCTGCGTCTGCGTCTGCGTCTGCGTCTGCGTCTGCGTCTTGCGTCTGCTGTCTGCGCTCTGGTCTGCGTGCTGCGTCTGCGTCTTAGGCGTCTGCGCGTCTTGCGTCTGCGTTCTGCGTCTGCGTCTGCGTCTGCGACGTCTGCGTCTGCGGTCTGCGTCTGCGTCTGCGTCTGCGTCTGCGTCTGCGTCTGCGTCTGCGTCTGCGTCTGCGTCTAGCGTATTATTCTACTATCTATACTTACCTTTTAGTACTATAGATCTATATATATATTATATATACTATATATATATATATATATATATATACTATATATATATATATATATATATATATATATATATATATAGTATATATATATATATATATATTATTTTGGGGAGAATTATCACAAAATCAAATACTTTCTAAATATTCAAAAAACCGGAAGATATGTCAGAGAACCATACCTAAGGCCTGTTTCACGGGGTCTGCGGCCCGCCGCGGCTCCCGCGGGCCAAAAGGGCGGGGCTTAATCGTCAGACAATCACGAAGGAGCAGATTCGGGAGGAGAGACTCTACTCTCTGCGGCTTCTGCGGTTGCTCGGGAGCAGCCGCAAAAGAACTTCGACATAAATGACGCGCGCGTCCGACAAAGGTTGCGCACTGTTTTTGTTGATATCCGCAACTCACTCGGCGGTTGTTTGACCAAAATATGACAACTCGTAGTGACTCGTAGATATTCATGTAGTTGAGTGGTTTTGAAAAACATTGAGGGTTTTCATGAAATTGCCTATTCGTTGCAAACGCTACACGTGCCATTTATCGGACGCCATCAGCGGCCGCAAAAGTGTTCAAAGTTGTTCAAATTAAGCTCCGCCTCATGGCCGCAGGACCCGCGGCAGCCCGCAGAATCCGTGAACCAGGCCCTCTAGGCAACTACCATACCCAAATTTCCAAACTGATATCTCCATTTTTGACTGACTTATGACATCTAAAGTATGGGTAACTCATGACGTCCATATTTTGCAATTGCGTTTTTGTCTGTTATTGACTAGATAGAGACAAATAAATGACACCACTGTATTTCTGAGGCAAAACTGGTCTAGCAACAGCCTTTATTTGTTAGATTTAACAATTTAACATTTTGACCGTCAGTGACCTGAACTTGACCTAAAATTGACAATTTTCTTCACGTAAATGAAGTCAGGTGGTTAAAATGACTATCACTGTCGAATTATACGTGGAAAATAACTCATGAAACATGTGTTGCATGACTTTCGTAGATATTTTGAGCATAGTGACCTTCTTGTGACCCTAACCTTGACCTTGACCTTGGCCAACAAAATCTCACTTTAGTTCATGCGGGGATATGTATCATAACCCTTTGGCAGCACTTTGGGTGAAACTGGGTCGCAATCGAAGGCTTTGGATGGAAAGTATGGCCCATAAACCCAAATACGACGATTTTGACCTTTGACCTGACCGTGACCTGCCATTTGGACCTCACTTTGACATTTTTAGCATGCTTTAGATTCGTCTCATTGAGAGCTTTCGATTGCCGTCTTGCGCTGTCTCGCTCCGATCATTGGTTCGGAAGATAACCAGGGGGGGGGGGCGTTTTAACGCCTCCCCCCCCACCCCCCCCCCCCCCCCCAGTCAATGGCGTTCTGCTGAGACCCCAGTCAATGCCGGTTAAAGACCACGCTTCGCGTGGTAAAGAGCCCATAATACCGCGCTTCGCGCGGTCTCGTCGGCCCTTTTCGGCGCGCGCAGCGCGCCGAAAAGGTCCCTCCGCCGCCGAAATGGTCCCTCCGCCGCCGAAAAGGTCCCTCCGCCGCCGAAAAGGGCCCTCCTGGCCTCCAGGGAAGGGTAGTCGCACCCCCGCCCCCTCTTGGCTCTTGTTTTAGATGAAGGATCCACAAAGATCCCAGATCCTGAAACATTTTATATTGAGGAATCCAGGAGGATCCCAGATCTTCATGCATTTTATGCAGAGGGATCCACTGGGATCGAAGATCTCCATGCATTTTATGCAACAACAAAACAACAGTCTGCAAAATGTGTCAGGAACGTCAACAAGATATTTGGGGCAGCCCAAATCCTGCACCAAATGGGGGGGGGGGGGGGGTCGTCACATTTCACATTTATATAGTGTAGTCACATTTATCTAGTGTAATCACATGTATCTAGTGTAAATTAGCACCAATACATCATGAATAGCATGAGATGTTCAGTATTACCATATGACCAATATTATGGTAGTTTACCCTAAAGCTTGCTGGTACCAGGCTCAAATTCCAGGACAAATTGTTCAGCCTCACCATTACATGAGTTTGAGTAGCAAATTTCCAAGGGATGTCTATCTGGTAAGAGGTAGCACAATCATTTTCAAGCATGGTGTATCATGCCACAATTATTCATGGTCTGATAAACAAGTTTCGTGTCAATAGATATTGCTCAGTTTTAGCATTAGGCCAACAAAAGGACAATAATGGGTTTGAGCACTTTGCAAATATGTTGTGGTCTTCCATTCATTTGCACATACTAATAATGTACCTGTATCAT